>CAUYPK010008791.1:0-32592 GCA_963574355.1 Loris lydekkerianus | reverse complement strand
AACATTGTTAAAATGTCCATACTGCCCAAAGCAATATATAATTTTAATGCAATACCTATTAAAGCTCCATTGTCATACTTTAAAGATCTTGAAAAAATAATACTTTGTTTTATATGGAATCAGAAAAAACCTCGAATAGCCTTTTAAAAGTTTTATTGGTGTTGTTTGTTAGTTGGTTTATGCACAGAGTTATTTGGCTGTCTGCTGAAGGTTTTGAACACCTTCTCAGAAGAACTTTATTTATTTATTTATTTATTTTTTGAGACAGAATCTCATGCTGTTGCCCTGGGTAGAGTGCCATGGTGTCACAGCTCACACCAACCTCCAACTCTTGAGCTTAAGCCATTTTCTTGCCTCAGCCTCCCAAGTAGCTGGAACTATAGGTCCCTGCACAATGCCTGGCTATTTTTTCGTTGCAGTTGTCATTGTTCTTTAGCTTGCTGGGGCCACGTTCGAACCTGCCAGCCTCAGCGTACATGGCCGGTGCCTTCCCCACTGAGTTATGGGCACTGCTTCAGAAGACTGAAGACTGTTTTTTTTTTTATTATTTGTTTGTTTGTTTTGCAGTTTTGCCCAAGGCTGGGTTTGAATCCGCCACCTCCAGCATGTGGGGCCAGCGCCCTACTCCTTTGAGCCACAGGCGCTGCCCAAGACCATTTTTAAATACGTAAATTGAAACACACAACAGTGATTCCTTTAGAGTTCAAGAACAGGTAAAACTAATCTATGGTGTTAGAAATCAGGACAAGTATTACTAACTGTGGGGTTTCTGCTTTCTGAGGTGCTGGTAATTTTTATTCCTGTTCTAGTTGCTAATTATACAGTTACATTTACCTTGTAATAATTCACTTATGATTTTTTCACTTTTCTGGATGGACATTCTACTTCAATGAAGAAACTTCAAAATTAAAATAAGACTTATGGGTCTACAAAAGAAATACATTACACTGAAATATAGTTCTATCTGCAAACTCTTAAAAAATCCCCCCCCTAGGTTAAGATCCTAGAATAATAACCCAGAGAAAAGAAATAGGAAACAGGATCCTCTCACTTCTAGCAGTTGATAATCTGGTTGAGGAAAAAGGCTACAAATCGGAAATCTAAATAAATACATAAGCATACATGATAAGAATCAAATGAGAGGGAAAGGCAAAAGAAAAACGTGGGAATAAATACGATGGAGCTACAGCGTCACCACAGAATGAGCAGAAGAATACAGAATACAGGATGTAAATAGAAGAATGTGGAAGTTTTTGGAAGTTGAAGGAAGAACATCCTTTTTGTAGTATGGCCAGTCAAGAGCGTGGGAGGCATTATGTCTATTTGGCTGGCCATGGTGAAGGAGGCACATAAGTAGGTAGTATGAAATAAAGCTGGTGATTACTGCTGGGTACAGAATAGGAAGAAGAGTTGAACTTGGATTTCTTATTAATAGGCGACCACTGAAGATTTTTTAGCAAAGCATTAAGAGAGAATGCTGTCTTATGAATTAATTCAGTTCAATTTAACAAAACATGTATTAAATCCCCAATTCAATGTACTAGGCTAGATTCTGCCCTGGTTAATAGTTTTACATAGTCTCTATGATTCTGTTTTGTGCCTTTCATAAGTACTAGACTTCCTAATTTGTAAATTGCCAAATTACTTTTGTATTCCAGATTGGTATCAGTCAATTACACTGCAATTTCTTCAAAACTGCAACTTTTTTGATATTACAAACCAAGCAAAACTGGGGCAAAAAGACAATAGGATATGTTCCTATTTGGGTCAGGAACATGCCTCAAAGTTTTTAGCTGGATTGATTCCAAGTGTACTGTTTGTCCAAGTGTTTTCCCTTCAGGCAATGTTCTTTTCAATGCACAAAATGCTAAGGCTGGATGGAAGATGAGACACCCAGGGAAGGCAGCAGATTTTAATAACCATTGAATAATCCAATGATTCATCCTAGTATCTTTCATTGTTAACCATTTTGAAAGTTTGGTAATGAAAAAGGACCACAGGAAAGCCCATCCATGTACATAAACCCAAATAATGGAAAAGTTTCCAAAATTCTCAGCCCACTCTGATTTTCCTATTTGTCTAACATAGCGGTCACACTGAGTTGTGAGCTAAGGATTGTCGTTCTCACATTGAGAAAGACAGTGGAGATGGCTGATTTCAGATTTTACTGTGTTCTTTTCAGTGCCTGAAAACCATTCTGTCTTTGTCATCATGACTACCAGTCAAGGCATGCTTTATGATTTCTATAAGACTCTTTATCCAGACTACATGTATGCCAATAAAACATTTCTTTTCTAAAGTCCAACACTAAACCTCTTTTATTATGAGGAGAAGGTTAATAAAGATTAACATTTGCTAGGGACATGTGTCTAAGACAATAATCTAAGAAGTGGTTTCTCTGCCCTGTTTACTGCTGGGGGAATATTTTGCTATTACTACCCCAGAAGAGAGAAATCCCTAGGTTCGTAGTTTAATTCTGCACTGTCTCTCTTGTCCTTTCCTGTCTCCTCTCTCCCTCAGAGTCTCTTAAAATACAAGACTTCTTTAATACAATTTTAAAGACTTTAGCCATAAATCATATATAAATGGTGTTATCTCATTATTCATCTCATCTTGGAATGGATTAATTATTAGCATTTTAATAGTCACAACTAGATTTTCATAGTCCACTTATTTTTTCCCTTAGCTCAAGAACTTCATCTCAGAGCAATGAGAAAAGGAATATGCTTTCTATATGGGGTCCAAATACAGCAGGGTGAAATTGCTGCCACATCTCACCTGAACCCCAGAGTAAAAAGCCATTTACAATTTTGCAATTTACAATCTGGTCTCAGAAAATCTCTTTTCCAGCTTCCAGCCTGAAAAGGGCCAAAAGAGGAACCTTTGACTTCTGCTTTCTTGAAAAAGGCCAAGTATATATTTATGTATGTATGTGTGTGTTTAAATATTAATAAACACATAAAGAATAGATAGCCTTGACTTCTTTTTATAGAAATGAATTAAGCCTTTCTCTTGCACATGATGTAAATATTTTCCCAAATTTGGCGTTTGCCTACTAATTTTTTCATGGTGCATTTTTGATACGAAGAAGTTTAGAAAGTGATCCAATGTATCAATATTTTCCATTATGCTTTCAGATTTTATATAATACTTAGAAAGTCATTCCCCACTCCACACTTTTGAGAATATTTCCTTAAATCCACTTCTTCTTCTACAATTTTTCAAGTTTTTTTTTGTTGTTGTTGTTGGTTTTTTAAGAGACAGAGTCTCATTGTTGTCACCCTCGGTAGAGTGCCGTGGCATCACAGCTCATAGCAACCTCTAGCTCTTGGGCTTAGGCGATTCTCTTGCCTCAGCCTCCCGAGTAGAATTTTTCAAGTTTTAAAAATTTTCACAATATATTTTATTTAACTGAATGTATCCAAAGATTTAAGATTTTACTATACTAGGCAAATATTCAGGTGTTCTGTATGCACCACGGATTTCACTTTTTCAAAATTATTAGTCAAATATATCAAAAAACTGATTTGAGAAGCTATCTTTACTAAATCTTAAGCTGACATATGTACTTAGATAAGAGTCTTAAGGGATAGGCATGGTAACTTACGTCTATAATCCTAGCTCTCTGAGAGACTGAAATGGGCGGGTTGCTAGTGGTCAGGAGTTCGAGACCAGGCTGAGCAAGAGTGAGACCCCCGTCTCTAAAAGCTAGCCGAGTGTTTTGACAGGTGCCTGTAGTCCCAACTACTCGGAAGGCTGAGACAAGAGGATCACTTGAGCCTAGAAGTTGGAGGTTGCTGTGAACTATGACACCACAGCACTCTACGGAGGGCACCAGAGTGAGACTCTATCTAAAAAAAAATAAAAATTATATATATATATAGCATTAAAATGGTAATTTCTTAATTCTTTAGAAATGCTTATATTCTTTGATATTGTCATTTAATTTCTATTTAAGTTTCCTAAGGAAAATCATAGATAAGTATAGAGCCTCAGCTTATAAGTATTAATCACAGTATTATTTTAAAGAATTTATGCTGAAAACAACCTAAAATGTCTAACAGTAAGGAGTAAATAAATAAATAATGATGTATCTATTCAATGTGATACAATATAGTCATTAAAAAATGATGTATAAAACTATTAGGCCAGGTGTGGTGGCTTATGCCTGTAATCCTAGCACTCTGGGAGGCCGAAGCAGGAGGATTGCTTGAGGTCAGGAGCTCAAGACCAGCCTGAGCCAGAGTGAGACTCCATCTCTACAAAAAGTAGCTGGGGATGGTGACATGTGCCTGTAGTCCCAGGTACTCCAGAGGTTGAGGCAGGAGGATGGCTCCAGTGCAGTTTAAAGCTGCAGTGAGCTGTGATGATGCCACTGCACTCTAGCCAGGCTGACTGAAAGAGACCCTGTCTAAAAAAGAAAAAAAGGCTATACTAGAAGGGAGAGGAGATATAATATATTTATGATACTGAAAAATAAAAATAGATTACAACAGGGTAATATGAACAATATGATAACATTCCTATAAATTATGCCTGTCCATGTATACACATAAACTTTTGGAAGAATATACATCAAAAAGCTAAGGATTGGCAGCACTGTACTCAGTGGGTAGGGCGCAGGCCACATACACTGAGGCTGGTGGCTCGGCCCAGCTAAAACAACAATGAAGACTGCAGCAACAACAACAACAAAAATAGCTGAGTGTTGTGGCCCACGCCTGTTGTCCCAGCTACTTGGGAGGCTGAGGCAAGAGAATCTCTTAAGCCCAAGAGTTTGGGCTTGCTGTTAACTGTGACGCCATGGCATTCTATCCAGGGGGACAGATTGAGGCTCGGGAAGGGAAGGGAAGGGGAGGGAAGGGAAGGGGAGGGGAGGGGAGGGGAGGGGAGGGAGAAAGAAAGAAAGAAAGAAAAAAAAAATCTAAGTACTCTTTGTCTCACCCCTGTATTACCAGGTGGATTGTTTGGGCTCTTGAGTTCTAGACCAACCTGAGTAAGAATGAGACCCAGTCTCTAAAAATAGCGGGGCTTTGTGGCGGGCGCCTGTACTCCCAGCTACTCGGGCCATGGCACTTTGCCAAGGGCAACAAATTTTTTAGACAGAGTCTCAAAAAAACAAAACAAACAAACAAAAAACCCCTAAGGATTGTGGAATTATGTATAATCTTTCTTTTTCTTTTGTAGAGACAGAGTCTCACTGTACTGCCCTCGGGTAGAGGGCCATGAGGTCACACGGCTCACAGCAACCTCCAACTCTTGGGCTTACACGATTCTCTTGCCTCAGCCTCCCAAGCAGCTGGGACTACAGGCGCCCGCCACAACACCGGGCTATTTTTTGTTGCAATTTGGCCAGGGCTGTGTTTGAACCCGCCACCCTGGGCATATGGGGCCGGCGCCCTACTCACTGGGCCACAGGCGCCGCCCGAATTATGTATAATCTTAGTTTTCTTCTTTCTGCTTTCCTTTGTTTTTCTACTTTCTACAATTAAGATATATTATTTTGTAATTAAAAAATTATGTGTAGGGGTGATGCCTGTGGCTCAAAGGCGTAGGGCGCCGGTCTTGGCCAAAAACTGCCAAAAAAAAAAAAAAAGTGTTATTTTTAACTAAAATAAAATTTGTGACATTTGCATGTTAATAGAGAGTAGCTAAACTGAAACGAGACATAAAACTTACTGCTTATTGCTTTAAAAATGTCAAATGGATTGTTACGGAGTTATCCACTGTATGAAAATCTCTCTACTGAGATTATTTTTTTTGGGGGGGGGACAGAGTCTCACTTTGTCATCCTTGGTAGAATGCAATGGCGTCATAGCTCACAGCAACCTCAAGTTCTTGGGCTCAAGAGATTCTCTTGCCTCAGCCTCCTGAGTAGCTGGGACTACAGGCGCCTGCCACAAAGCCTGGCTATTTTTAGAGACAGAGTCTCTCATCTCACTCTAGCTCAGGCTGGTCTCGAACTCATGAACTTAGGCAATCAGTCCGCCTTAGCCTCCCAGAGTGTTGGGACTCTCTACTGAGATGGACAAAGTTTTTCCACCTTTAATCTACCAATAAGGTAAATTGCATTTATATCCATATGTCCAAATGTTAAAGCCACTGTTGCATTCGTGAGATTAACCCAATATGGCATATTGGATTCTTTTTTCTTCTATCCTACTGGATCTAGTTTTCCAATATTTTATTTAGGATTGTTATATTTATGTTCATAAATAAAACTGGCCAATAATTCTCCTTTCTTTTTGTCATTATCTCTCTTCTTTTTTTCCTTTTAAGTTTATCCTGACCTTACAGAATGAGTTGGCAGGGCATTCCTACTTTTCCTATTCTCCAGAAAAATTTGTATAAAGACACAGATAACCTGTTTCATAAAGGAGTGGTAAAACTTCACAGAATGCATTTCTTTAATTATTCTTCTAGGAACTTATCTATATTATTTTAATCAAAATTTATTGGCATAAATTCTCAATATCCTCTTATTATATTTTCAATATCTGGAGCATCTATAGTTTATATCCCATTTAAAATTACTGATATTGATTATTTGGGACCTTTTTCCTTGCCAGAGGCTTTTCAGTTTTATTATTATTTTCAAAGAACCAGCTTTGACTTTTGTGGTCCTCTCCACCAAAGGACCACTTGCATGCTTGTTTTCTTTTTGTTCATTTTTTATTTCAAAATATTAATGGGGTACACATGCTTTTGTTACATGGATAGTTCTTATAAAGCTTGAGCCAGGGCTATTAGTGTGCTTATCACCCAAAGAGTATTCATTGTACCTGTTAGTTTTCATGCTCCTAATTTTATTTTCTTCAGCGTTTTAAGGTTTATTCTATTTTTCTTTTCCTAACTTCTTCCGGTGAATGCCTATATCATTCTTTTCAGGGTTCATTTTTTAATTATAAATATTGAATACTATACATTTTCTTCTATGTATAAATTTTACTATATTCTATAAGTTTTGATATGTAGTATTTCCATTATCACCAGTTCTAATATTTAATTTTATTACCTTTTTATGTTTTAAATGCTTGAATGCATAGGCATTTTGAAAATTATCTTTTTGTTGCTGACTTCTAAGATAATTTCAGTGTGTTCAGACAACATGTTTTGTAGATATGGACTTCTTTAAATTCTCTTGTAATTTGCTGGTCAGTTTTTACATAGGCTCCATGTCTCCTTAAAAACATGTATTCTCTGCAGTACCTGTAGCTCAGTCAGTAGGGCGCCGGCCACATACACTGAAGCTGTAGGGCTCAAACCCAGTCTGGGCCAGCTAAAACAACAATGACAATTGCAACAATAAAAAAATAGCGGGGAGCATTGTGGCAGGCACCTGTAGTCTGGGCAACTTGGAAAAATGAGGCAAGAGAATTGCTTAAGCCCAAGAGTTTGAGGTTGCTGTGAGCTGTGACACCATGGCACTCTACCCAGGGTGACAGCTTGAGATTCTGTCTCAAAAAAAAAAAAGAAAGAAAAGAAAAAAGAACATGTATTCTCTAACTGTTGGGTATTTGTTATACCACGCTTGTTATTAGGTTGCTCAAATAGTTTATATCTTTGCTATTTTTTTTTAATCTATTTGAACTATCAGCGATTGAGTGAGGTGTTTTGAAATCTACCTCTAAGATGGCAGATTTATGAATTTCTTCTTGCATTACTATTAAGTTTTACATTCCATTGTGAATGGCAAATGATCTGCTATCAGTCTGTCATTCCTTCTGTAAGTGATTTTTCTCTCCACTAAGATTTTTTGTTGTTTGTTTCTTAAAGTTTCACCATAATGTGTAGGCTAAGATCTTCCCCTCACCTCTATTTCTAATTCTCTCTCTCATCCTGTTTTGATATACATTGTATTTCCAAATTTGCCGATTCACATCTTTCATTAGTTCTGGAAAATTCTCATCAATTATGTCTACAAATAGCACCTCACATCAGTTCCCTCTATTCTCTTCTTCTGGGGCTCTTATATGTGTTAAGTGTTCATATTCTGTATTCCACTCATCTTATTCTTTATATTCCAACTAGTTGTCCTTCTGTTTCCATTATAGATAACATGAGATTTTTCCTCTAGCTCATTTATTTTTTTCTATACTTGTGCTCTGATCTGCTGTTTTAACTATTTACTACATTTATTTTTTTTAATTTCAGATTATTATGAAGGTACATATGATTAGATTACATTGTTTGCATTTCTTTTTATTTTTTATTTTTTTAAAAAACATGTTTATTTTATAATATGTACAATGTGGTACATATTTAAAACCATTATCAATTAAAATAAATGAAGATCATAAATCACAATTTACTTTGTTCTTAGTGTATATACTTATATTATAAAGAACATATAACAAAAAGAGCCAAAAGTGTGCATTTTGTTAAAACTTGGTATATACATATTCCATTGGAAAAAAGCAATCAAAAATGACTTAAGCAAAACTAGGTTCCTGTGATGTGTAGTAACCATTATATATTGTCTGTATGAGGTAGTAACTAAATTATTTTGGCCATGTGTTAATATTCTAATCAAAAGAATTAAGAAATAAGAAAGAGGTCATAAAATAAGGCCAACCAAAGTAAAAATTCCACAAGAAATTTGAACTACTTCACTCTATGGAATGTTATATTTCTTCAATGTGATTATATGAACTGTTAGTGTAGACTCTTTAACTGTGCTAATTTATTCTTTGTGCATACTGTAATTCAGATAACGTTTGCAATGTTAACATCATGGTACTATTCTGTGATTCAAATTTTTCAAAGGTTTTGTTTTTTGCACAGAAAAGCAATCTTATAGGGTTCTGCTTAAATATAAAAAGACCAGTTACTACAACAGATGGTTATTGTAATTGGTTTGTTTAACATAGAAAACAATCCAAATACATTAAAAAAAAGAACACTACCGCTGCAACATTAATGGATGAGTGAAGCTGTACAAAAGCTGTAGTAACCTGGCTTCAGTTACTTTGTAATTTATTGTGGCATGAGACAAGATGGAGAAAATTTTTGTGGTATGGATATGTTTAGCATATTGAACCACACAAGTGCTTAATTCATTGTTATGTAATCTTTGTGGATATATAGGCAGTATTTTTCTGTGAAACGTCATATTACTGAAGATACACACTAAGAATTTATGTAGATAATGTACTTTTATGGGATGTACAAGTAAGTGTCTTATCTGTACAGATGTAAATGTTGACAAAAATGCAATTGAGGTTAATATTTTAAGAATTCTTTAGTATATTCTTGGGTGTGGTTATATTACAAAACGGGATGCTGGAAAAGAAACAGCACATTTAACACTATTGTATTTTTATCATATGTAATTTAGAATATGAATACAAATCTTATAACTTTTAAAATTATAATGGAGGCTGTAAGCATTTAATAATCTTGTTTTTAATTTTAATGCAAGTACACTGGTGTTTATATTTGCACAAATTATTGATATGTGATGTATTAAGTCACAAAAATAAGCTGTGACGTCTATATGCATTTGACTCCACAACTTCTTTTTTAAATGTTTGCATTTCTAAGATAAAGTCCAAGTTGTAGTTGAGTCCTTCACCCAGGAAGTGTGCCATATGCCCATTAGGTGGGAACTGACTGAGCCCTCCCCCACTTCTTATTTTAATAAATATACTGTGCATGTCTATAAGTTCCATTTAGGCATTTTTCAAATTTGTCTAGTAAATCCCATTTGTTTCTCATTGCTTGCTTGCTCATCTTTGTGATATATTCTTTTTTTTTCTTTATTCTTTTCTTTTCCTTTCTTTAATTTTTTGCAGTTTTTGGCCGGGGCTGGGTTTGAACCTGCCACCTCCAGCATATGGGGCCAGTGCCCTACTCCTTTGAGCCACAGGCATTGCCCTGTGATGCATTCTTAATTTAAAAAACATATCATACATAAACATTCCAAATATCTGAAGTCCCTAAGGATATAAATCTGCTCATTATTTTTTTTTTCCTGATTTCTGCTTATGATGGCTTGTTTTCTTATCACTTGGTGATCTTTGATTATTGTGAACTCCTGTCTGCTTTGTAATCTGTTATAAAATAGATAATTCTATAACACACATAATGCATAAGCCTACAGGAGTGCAATGGCTTCTAATTATTCATCTGATTGCTTCCAAACTCAGCAGCATAGTATTTAAGAATCTACTTCATTAAGTTCTGCTCATGTATCCATTACCCCATCTGGGAGGCACCTCCTAAAAATATGAACTTCTCTTTTCCCTTTATTCTTTCACACTTAGTGATGAATGATAATTTAATGATGCTAAAGTGAACGAAACAGAAACAGAACACTAGCCCTACATCATTACCACGTTTTGACATTGATCTCATTCTTTCCTTTTCATCAAAAGCAGAGTTTGAGCCACATAGTAATCCTGAATATTTTGGTTTACTGTATTTAAATCAGTCTTTTAGAGCACTGGTTGCCAAACTTCTCTTTTTTAAAAATAGCATCTTCATCCATGCTCCACCCAAACCAAGCATGTAATGGAAAAAGAAACACACAAACACAGTAGAAAGTGAAGTTGTTCTATTTAAAGCATGAGTGATGGTGCTGCTTAGCCTCTTCATTTCCCTGTAGTTTCTCAGAACCCTGTAACACTTTTACAAACAGTTTGAAATTCAGCATTATCTTTAAGTAGTTTGTAAAGTGTTGAGCTCAGGGACTGCCTACATTTAGCATTGACACTCAGGAAATATTTATAAAATATTTGGTTTTTGCTTGGACTGTATTCTTAGATCTCTGTTCTTTTTATTATACATGCTCTCTTTGAGTAAGCTCATCCATTCCCATAGTTCTAAGTACCATCAATACGTCCATCATCCCTTTATCTACAATGTAGCACAAATCTCTACCAAGAACTAGCATTTCCAACTGTTTTATGGTTATTTCCACTTGCATGGATCAAGGGAGGGCGGGCATTTCAAACATGTATCCAAAACTGAAGTCAAGTCTTAATTCCTCCTAAATCTCCCCCTCTTCCTGTGTCATCCATGTAAGTCATTTACATTACTAGCTAGAAACCTAGGATGGGAGTTTTTCTCACTAATTCCTCTTTCCCTTAGCTCATGTGGACTAAATCATGAAATCCTGCCAATTATCTCTTAAATATTTCTTTTTTGAAGCACCTGTGGCTCAGTAAGTAGGGCGCCAGCCCCATATATTGAGGGTAGCAGGTTCAAACCCTGCCCCAGCCAAACTGCAACAAAAAATAGCCGGGCATGTTGGCTGGTGTCTGTGGTCCCAGCTACTCAGAAGGCTGAGGCAAGAGAATCGCCTAAGCCCAGGAATTGAAGATTGCTGTGAGCTGTGACACCATGGCACTCTACCCAGGGTGACAAAGTGAGACTCTGTTACTAAAAAAAAAAAAAAAAAAAAAAATTATTTTTCATTTTAATTGTGAGATGGAGTCTTTCTCTGTCACCCCTGCTGAAGTGCATTGATGCATTCAGTGCTCACTGCAGCCTCAAACTCCTAGGCTCAACCAATCCTCCCACCTCAGTCTCTCAAGTAAGCTGGGACAACAGGCATGCACCACTGTGCCCAGCTTTAAATATTTCTTTAATTTTTCTACCACACTTCTATAACTTTTGCCTTAGTTCCTGACCTCATCATAACCTCTTATTTATTGGACTACTTAGAAAAATTGTCACCCAACCATCCTACTAACTTTCCAGTAGCTACTCATGCTAGAATCCTCTAGTAGATCACTATCACTTGACAAATTCCATGCATGCTTCTTTTACTATGCAAGGTCCTACTTGATCTAGTGCCAGCCTATTCTGACCGTCTTTTTCATCAATTTCTATCTGTCAGTTTATGCTTCCCTAACATTAAATTACTTGGATTTTTTTTTTTTTTATTATTTTTTGCAGTTTTTGGTCGGGGCTGGGTTTGAACCCACCACCTCCGGCATATAGGGCCAGTGCCCTACCCCTTTGAGCCACAGGCGTCGTCCTACTTGGAGATTATTTTCACATATACCATGCTGGTTCTTACTCTGGTTTTATGCTCAGTGCAACAATCTCTGCCAAAAACAGTCTTTCCTTCCATCTTCATCCCTTTCCCTGAATAACTCCTATCTATCCATTAGGATGTCCCGCCAAAGCTGCTTTAGGGGCTTCTCTACTTTTGTAATATACTTTGCCTATTTCAATTAGAATGCTATGCAATAAAATGTGAAGGAGATCTGTTTGTGAGTCTGTCTTCCCTGCTAGATTTTTTAAAAAAATTTTTATTGAGACAGAAACTCACTTTGTCACCCTTGGTAGAGTGCCATGGTGTCATAGCTCACAGCAACCTCAAACTCCTGGGCTCCAGTGATTTTTCTTGCCTCAGCCTCCCTAGTAGCTGGGACCATGCACGACCACCACAACGCCTGGCTATTTTTTTTTTGTTTGTTTGTTTTGTTTAGCAGGCCCAGGCTGGGTTCAAACCCACCAGCCTGGAGCATGTGGCCAGCGTCCTAACCACTGAGCAACAGGGGCCCAGACCCTGCTAGATTTTTAATTTCTTGAGGGCAAGATCTAATGATGGCAATGTTGATGGTGATGAAGATATGATGCTTATGGAAGGAAGGACAGAAGAAAGAATAGGAGAAATGGAGGCAGGAAAGTAGGAATTCTCTGACTCTTCAAGCAATGAGAATCTAAATTTGCCTACTGGAACATAAGGACAGGTTGTATTAATATCCAACCACCAGGGTATTATGGCATTTGTTATTTTACTACCAGTTGAAATCTCAACTCTGGGAGTGAATTTGTCTTTTTTTTTTTTTTGCAGTTTTTTGGTTGGGGCCAGGTTTGAACCCACCACCTCCAGTATATGGGGCTGGTGCCCTACTCCTTGAATCACAGGTGCCACTCTGGGAATGAATTATATGTAACAGAATGGCTTCATTCTGACTGCTAATGACTTTTAGATGGTTGCTAAAAGCAACTTTTATAACCAGAAACTGTCAAGTCTAAAATCAAATGTTTCTTGCCTCTCCCATGAGAGAGTAATGCTAAATTACTAACTTGCTTTCCTTCTTTAGGGGGTATTAAAGACTTCAAAATTTGGAAGTTCCAGCTGAGGAACTCCTTACCACTAAATGGTTGGGACCATTGATTTAGGAGAGAATTTTTAAAAATTGCAGTAATGGAGGAGGAGAATGAAAAAAGGTATAAACAGAAAATTTCATTTTAAATGGAAAGGCACTTAGGGGTGATGGGAAATGTCTTTATAATCTAACGAAGTAAAATTGAATATAATTCAAGAAATAATTTTTGAACATCTGCCGTGTCTCCAGCACAGCAAAAAGCTATACAAGTAGATAAAACATAGCCCTTCTCTCAAAAAACTCATAATCTACCTAGCAAGGACTTTGCAGAAACCTAGTCATACTTCAACACCAGCCGTTTCCAAATTATGTACTATAGAACCTAGAATTAATATCTAATAGACACAGGCATTTGAGATTAAGCATTTTACAATGCTGTAAGATACATATGAAAAAGTGCTTTTCATGGAACAATGAAGATGTAGTGAGCTAAGGATTCTACTCACCAATTATGTTGCTTTATGATTTAAGGAATTCAAATAGAAGCCACTACTGATCATATGATCATGATAGTACTCCTTAGTATTTACTGATCACCTATGTGCCAAACTTTCTGAAAAGTCTGCCAAATTCCTCAAAGACTTTGCATACAATACCTTATTTAATCCTCAGAACCCTCTGAGATAGATACTATTATAATCCCTATGTGAATTTTATTTTTTTCAGTGCTGTGTAGAAAAATTGCAGGAACAAATTGAATTATAAGCATGATAAAAAGCTACAAGTGACATTATCTGAACCTAGTTTCATTTTTTGCACTGAAAATTAGGACAAATTTTCATAGATTCATACAAATGACTTTGAAAAAATTTATATTAATAAAATATTACTTTTACATGCTTTTACCTTTTTGAGACAAAGTCTTACTCTGTCATCCTGGGTAGAGTGCCGTGGCATAGTAGCTTACAGCAACCTCAAACTCTTGGGCTCAAGCAATCCTCTTGCCTTAGACTTCCAAGTAGCTGGGACTACAGGCACTCACCACAACGCCCAGCTAGTTTTTAGAGATGGGGTTTCGCTCTTGCTCAGGCTGGTCTCAAACTCCTGAGTTCAGATGATCCACCAATCTTGGCCTTCCAGAGTTTCAGGATTACGGGTGTGAGCCACCATGCCCAGTCATTACATGCTTTATGTATTGTGGTTCGTATATGATTTTACTTTGAGCCAAAAGGAGTAAGTTGCTGTTCAAAAGTTGTGAGAATCATTGGTCTAAACCATTTAAGGACTGAACTCTAAGAATTAAGAAGAGAGACAGCCTAAGTGAAATGTTCAGGATCTTTGATCTTTATAACTCGGAACTTTGTGGTTTCAAAGCTTAACTTTTAAGCAAGCTGTATTTGCAAAAGGTATAATTATCCTGAATAGAAGCAACTTGGCCTGACTATAAGAGGAGATGAATCTAGTGAACTGTAGTTTTTAAGCTATAGCCAATAGAGCTTCCCAGAGACCTCCCATAATGGTCACAAAGATAAGAAACTATTATTTATTATAATAATAATTATGATGAAACTGTGATGTTGGGAACAACTGCCAGCAATAATCAAGTGATTACTCTGCTAAGTGATTTTAAAGTATTATCCAATTTATTCCTCTGAACAATCCTAGGAGATTGGTACTATTATTAATTTACCAGTGTAAAAATGTAAGCTTGCCTAAGTTCAAATGGGTTAAGTCATTCATTCAAGGTCTCACTGCTAGGAAATGGAAGAGCTAGAATAGACCCCAGGTCTGTCTAATACTACCTCCTGTGCCCCTACAGCAAGCAGCATCCCCCTAACTAGTTAGCCATGGAAAAGCTCCATCATGCTGCTCTTTTTAATTTTAATTTTAATTTCAGCCCCTTAAAAGTAGTATGGGAAAGGTAGAGTGCCTCTTCCCAGGCGTCAGGCAGAGAGAGGGTTGGATGCCAAATATTTTGCTGAAAGCTATGCCCTCTCTTAAGGGCAACAGTGACACTGTATAATAAAGGGTGGGGGATGGTCTTCTTTTTTTATTGAATGGCTAATAATATTGTCTCCAACAACGTTTTCCCTAAATTGGGCATGATAAACCCTACTGTTTCTCTGAAGCAGCTTATTCGAGGCTTGTACATTGAAGCCTTCTTCAGGATCTACTTCCTATCCTCCATGAGGATGATTGCTAGGGAGAATGAGAAATTGAAATTAAGGAAAAAGCTTCTCAAGTGGCTGTCAGTCAGAGGGTGTTTGGAAAGTGGCCAGTATGTTTTCTAAAGGTTTCTATCTCTAGAGCAGGGCCCAAAGTCCTGGAGCCAGTGAAATTCTCTCCAAAAATGTTCTAAGAGGCCTAAAAATAGAGAAGCCAGAGGAAAATATGTTTGTATGGCCACTAAGTCAATCAGCCTTTTATCACTCCTTAGCTTCCATCACTTCACAACTTTCTGTAGTCTTGAATTACCTGATGAATCAGTTTCATATTTATTGAACATCTACTCTGAGCAAAAGCATTTTAGGGGGGTCCATATACTAAAGCAGTTTCAGCACTCAAAGAAGTTTTTTGGTGTAGATAGGGAGGCAGACATATAAAGCCAATGATACCCCAAATTACTGGATGGCTGGCCTTTAGTAGGTATTGATGCATAACTTTTTCAATTAAATAAGCACATAATATTTGCTGGTTGGCAATAATAATTTCTGAATAAAACATGACTGAATCAAGAAATCTCAAAGCCATCTATACTTAATTTCTTTAGGAGAGGGACTTGCTATGTCAATTTAAAAACAATTTAATCTACCCCATAATGCTTTGGCCATAAGAACATCATTAATATCATCAATCAATAAACGTGATTATCACCATTTGGGTGTGAACAAAGGCCTGCTTTGCACCCTCTTCAACAAGAATCCAGCCATTTAGGACACTTTAATACCCCATATCTCCATTTTATCAAGATGACATTTTCACCAAGAACTCAACCATCTTGTATGTATGACAAATGAGTTATGTTTTAAAGCTTAAGCAGAAAATGTTTACTCCTAAATAAGTGCTATAACAGCTTACCTAGGACAGCCATCATTTTCCAAGCTTTTATTTTTTTTCATTTTCCAAACTTTTAATAACTATTATCTGTCTAGACATCAAATCTTACTAAGAAGGCAGAAAAAGATATCAAAGGGTAAAAAACACAGATGAAGAATTTGGGTACAGCAGACGTAAATGAAAAATAAATAAATTGCACTTCAATACAGTGATTAATGTACAAGAAAGATAAGCTCAGAGGTGGGCCAAAGCAGGCAGTAGTTAATGTCTTCTTATAAAAATCTTGCCAGTAAATTATAATTATATACTGGAATCCTAATGCCCTCTCAAGGATTACTTTTCACTTGGCAAGTGGACAGTGCCTTAAAAATATAAGGAAAAAAACAGACAAGTCTGATGATTATGATAATATGTTTACCCTTTAATTTCTTCTAGATGCCAGTTGATATAAAGAGGCAGGGAATTTTGTCTTGTCTATGTTAGGGAAGGAGGGAGTCTGAAATAAGAGGAATATCAAGTTGTGTGGGGCCTTCTGTACACAAACACTATTATGTGGGAACTTGGCCACAATCCCATGAGGTGAGCAGGACAGATATTGTTATCTCCATTTTACAAATAAAGCAACTCAAGAGGAGTTGAAGTCAATTGCCTAGGGTCACCGTGGCAGGGCCAGAAGTCTCCTCAATCCGTACCCAGTGAGTTTCCATTGGTCCTATTCCCTTAAAACACAGGGTTACATAAGGGCACTAGGTTATTTATTAATTTAACATATATAGGATGTTCTAATATAACAGTAGGAAAAACAGAGTGTGAGCTATACTTCAACTGCTTAGAACTGTAATTACCTGAGACATGTAAATTCAGGGTGCCTGTGCATGCCAAAGTTGATACTTGGAACATTAAGCTTTATTGCAAAACCTGCAGGCGTTTCAAGTGCATCTCTTTAGTTTCATTTTACCCCCTCTAGTGTCATTTGTAGGAAGGGCTTGCTCAATGAAGTTAGGGGTGGGATCAGAGAGATGAGAGATATTATTGAGACTATGCAGGGAAGACCATAGAGGTGCCTGTTGTGCTGTGGACTGCATTTCACAGATAAAACAGGCATTTTCACAAAAACACACCAACATCTTAATGAAGAGAAGCAAGAGATAAGCCTTATCAGGGAAAAAGAAAGGACTCACAGGAATAACATTAGTGTTTGTTTTAATAGAAAAACAGGAAATGTGTTTTGGGACCCATCCAAAATGCCTGCTCAGTAAAAGGAGCGAGAGATGGTATCATTTGATTTGTAGGCTTATCTGGCTTTCCCAAAACAAGCATTATATGTAAATACTGATTTCTTGCTATTTGCTGTAATTATATTAGTTAGAGGATCTGGCATAACATAGGACAAACAAAATTTATTTTCTCTCAGAAATATTGGATACTTCAGTATAGCTCACTGGATAGAGATTTTACATCCTTCTTACTGAAAATTTGAACTTAGATAATTTCTCACTTCTTAACATGTCTAAGCTTACTGCCTGAAGCAGCTCTCTATGAAATCTGGGACTCACATAAATTCATAAAGAGTATAAAAGAAGAGGTGAGATGTAAGGATGTATCACCATGATAAGACATTTGAGGGGCCATTTTCTGCTTATAAGAGATCTGTGCCACTATCCGCTCCACTGCTGCCCCCACTAATTTGACAAAATTACTAAATGTCTTTCTCTCCTGTGACCTTCTTTTAGCCAACTCCACTGAATGAAAAGGGAGCCCAGCTGACATAGGAAAGGTAAGATTTTGATATCCAGTGTATAATGAGCCAAGTAGGCACACACCTGTTAGCTGAACAAGCAGTGAATAACAAAGACATTTTTCCCACTCAGGAGACAACACACTTAATTTCATGTTAGAGCTATTCAGCAAAATTCTGGCACAATCAAAAAATCAGCACAGCCTAGAGCCCCACATAATTGATTTGGTGTATGCATGCCAAAGAATCAAAGCTGAGGAAAGGTCTTGTTAGTCATTGCTCGACAGTCTGTATCATTTGACTCATTTGCTCTTGTTTGAAGAAAGCTGAAGGTCAGTAACACCTTATTGTGGAATTTGGAAGAGAAGTTATATACTCTGAATGTTTAGTATTCTTAATGGCACACAGGAGGATTGCTATGCCAGTTAAAGTAAGACGTGGTAAAAAGGCTTGATTTGGGGATCTTCATTCTAGAGAGGCAGCAGCACAGTCTCACACGAAATTAGAGTATAAAAATGTGAATCTTAAAATGAAAGTACTAATGGCAAAATTCGGGTGTAAGAAGATGATAGATTTAATCTTAACACATTTTAAAAGAATGAAAATAATCTCTTGGATAGAAATGAGTCAGTGGATTGTCTAGGTTACAGAGAAAATCATAACACTGGGGGCTAGGGTCATTCCAGTTCATCTAAGCTGATTCAGCACACTCTGTAGGACCCTGAAGGGAAAAGATAACCTGACAGGTCATCAGAAGCATCTCTATGCTTCTGGCAGCATTCAGGCAGTTTCCACTGCTTTGTTGGAAATAGGATGCACTGGCCTTCCCTGGCTTCTAGATAATACAGTAGAACTGGTTTTCTAGCCTTAGTCTTTGGCACTCTGGAGTGTCACAAACACTGGAAGCAATGCGGAGTTAAACATCTATTACTACTGCTTTTCAGGGAGAGTATGTACTGTCTGTTGGTTATTATACAGACCCATCACATCTTCAAGAGACACTAATTAAAAGTTTCACTCCCTCCCCATGTCATTTGTTACGAAGTGCATGGGGTATGGGTTAAGTCTATGGCCACCATATGGAGCAAAGGGAAATTCATAGAGATGTGGAAAATGCAGTGTATGATGATTTTTAATGGAACTCTCTAAACAAACCTCTCAGAGTTATGCTCAGTAGTCAGTGACTAATAGGTTGAAGAGGAAAAGATTATATTCAATCTGCTTGTTAACTACAAAACTTTAATCAATTTCAGTGGAAAATGCTCTGAGGCAGAAAGAAATGTAAGAGGGAGGTAATCCAATCTCTCAGAAAGCTTGATGCCATTTTCTATTTTCTCACTCCAATTGGGAAGACACGAATGTTGAAACCATGTCTAAGTGCATTTTATATCAATGGTGAGGAAGAAGAAGGTCATCTTGCTCAGTGGACTCCACATCTTTGGCTTATGAACTGTTGAAACCTGAATCTCCCAATTTGGTTGTATTTCAGCACAGCAAAACATCTGGGGGTCTTGTTGTAGGATTATGACAGGCCTATAGGCTCAGTATCCTGCCCTCCTTTCCAGGAAAGCCAATAAAATCCTACCTTGAGCATACAGGAGAACTGGTGAAAACAAGGTGTATCTGAACCATATTTGGACCATGGGTTACCAGTCTAAACCACACTTATTAAAGGATTCAGAGAAAAGGAAGATAAATGGAGGCCTGAGCGGTCATAGCGTGCTTTGCAAAGATAGTGCACTTTGTATAGACCTTGGCAGATAAGTAGGACTTCTCTTCAACTGATTCTTTTCATGTAAACATACGTTTAAAAGGTCTACAAACATCGCCCTCCCCACACACCCACCATTCACCATCAGCAAATATAAGGTCAAACAATTAAGTTTGAAAATTCACCCTAGAAAAAGTGCTATATACCTCACTGCTGAATATCACTATAATCACATTTGAAGTGCTCCCTTTAGGAAGCTATGCACTGACACTAGCGCCTACTCTGCCCTTCAAAGCACTTTTTCTAGGATCACGTCATGAACCTAATAGTCAGACCTCATAAATATGTATCTATACATAGCCCAATCACTTTAGAATTAGGAACCATATCCTTTATCTACCTATAGGGCTTATTAAAGAAAAGGAAGATAGGTAATGCACTCTTTCATGCTGCAACTCAAATTTAATTTCCTCTAAGAAAACTTTCCTGATTATCTGGTTCCAAACGGGCTCTCCTCTAAATCACCCCAACTGACTACTTTAGGACTTAATGCTTATACTATTTACTTGGTTCACAAAGAAGACTCACAATAAAACAGTAGATCTTTTTGTCAGATGGGATGTATCAGGTTACAAGATAAGTAGAAGAATGGACAATGAGAAATTGTGGGAAGACCAACTGATTGAACTTGTGGCTTTAAAAACAGTTTCTCTATTAGCCAAGTGATCACTTAATATCAGTAAACCTCAGTCCCTTTTATTTATAAAATGGGTATTATAATCCATACCTACCTCATATAACTGGTAGCTCAACTCAGATCAAACACATAAAAATGCCCTAAACACAAGTGTAAAGGTAATATCCTTATTATTATTCATCATTCTAGCCTATGAGACTGGGTTGTTTAAAGTTCATTCTGGAAGAACGATCAACCTATCAATTCACTAGTTGCCAAATACAACTCTTAATATATATTCATTATTCCTAGCAGCCTTGCATGCTGAGAATTTATAAGTAACACATTTGGGGCTGTAAATTGAAGATAAGACATATACTAATAAGATCTGACTACATTGTTAAGGCTTTAGCTGGCAAACAACACTGAAGACCAAAGAGGGTAACCAAATAAGCACAAGGAAAAACAAAGTAGCCAGTGATGCTGAATGAAAAGAAGGTGGTTACCTAGAAATGAGGTCAAAATATCTGCTGTAGGATTTGTAGTCTGCATTGTAACTTAAGTAAATGTTTGGCATGGGTATCTTCCTAGCAACCAGTTGTGTATCATTTTCCATTCTTCCTCCCTCCCTCCCTCTCCTTACTCCCACTGATGAAGCAGTGAAAGGTAATGGTTTAAAAACAGAAGATTTGGGCTTAGTCAGACAATAAGGAAAATATGTGGGGCCCTTCTACAGAAAGGAGTTTCTAAGAAGATTAAGAGATTACACAGTTTAATGAATACTAACCAAGTGCAAATCTTACCTAAAATTTATTTTATTATTTTAGATTTTATCCATATAAGTATAAAACCTAACAAGCTTCATAAGAGGCATTTATTAAGTGCCTATGGTATGCCTGATATCATGTCGAGTACAGAAAGACACAGTAAATGAAGATGAGTTCCATCTCCCTTTAAAGTGGGGTGTGTGTGTGAATACACTTTCAACAATTAAAGAGGAGTCAAGATTCAGTATAACATATCAGACTATGATGCAAAGAAGATTTGTATCTTCTATTTAACTTAGAAATATCTGAACCTCCATTTATCATCTAAAATTAGCATAATAGTGTATTTTCCTTTCTGACTTCATAGAGTTCCCTCCAGGAACAAAGAGCACATATAAAAGAGATTTTGCTAACTTAATACATATAGTAAATGCTGATGAAGTATTCATAGGGTGATATGGGAATGAGGGGTATAGCAGTGTCAACCCACTGCAAGATGGGAAAGAAGAAACTGCCCATATGAATCACAAGCAGATGAGCTCTAGGAGCTTCTACCAAAACACACTGCTGATATCAGCAGTATCTCAAGCAAACAGGAAGGAAAACTCTACTATCCTACTGTCTTTGGGTTGTGGAAGGGATGAAATAAAAAAATATAAATAAGGTTCTTAGTACAATGATTGGCATATAGTCATTGTACTAAGTATATAGTATCATCATTGTACTAAGTATATAGAATCGTCATCATCATTTTGCTGTTGCTATGGTAGCGGTAGCAGTTATTAATGTACAGGAACTATGTTCTTGTTCTTTCACAATTCTGGAGGGAGAAATTAAAGCACTAGTAAGTTCTATTCTGTAGACTGCGGAGAAGACTTTGACTACCACTGAATAACCAGTGTGTTGGTAGACTAGAGTCATCTGCTTACCAAATTATTATCCCATGTAATATAGGTATAAGTTTTTTTTTTTAAATGCTGGGCTCTGCATGACAAAAAAGGATCAAAATCTTCACTGCTGTCAATTTCAATGTTTATTAATGGAGACAAATATAGCGAGAATATTATTTTACTTACACAGTATTAAAAACCAGAACAACATCAGATCTAGATTTGGAAACAGGCCTCTAAACTTGCTGTACATGGAGAGTAGTAAATGACTTGTTCTCCTACTGTAACTACCAAATTTAAAGAACCCATTTTTTTTTCAAAGACAACCCTTCCAACCTCACATAAAGTGATTTCACAATGATGGAAAATATAAAAGCTTAGAATCTTTGACAGTATGATGTTTTGTTTTGTTTTAAATAATCCAGTTTTCTTGGTGGCACCTATAGCTCAGTGGATAGGGTGCCAGCCACATACACCAAGGCTGGAAGGTTTGAAACTGGCCTAGGCCAGCTAAAGCAATGACAACTGCAACAAAAAGAATAGCTGAGTGTTGTGAGGTGCCTGTAGTCCCAGCTACTTGGGAGTCTAAGGCAAGAGAATCACTTATACCCAAGAGTTTGAGGTTGCTGCGAGCTGTGACACCCTGGAACTCTACCCCGATTGACAGCTTGAGACTCTGTCTAAAAAAAAAAAAAAAAAAAAAAAAAAAAATCCAGTTCCCCCTTATTTTCTGTTACTAACTTTTCAACACCATATTTTTTTGAAACGTTTTCTTTCCCCACTAGAATGTTCATATTGTGTTTATTGAGAGCACAGCTAGAGTAACCTGCAGGGGCTGTGTATTTGTTTTGATGCTAACTTGTTTCCAAAATTCTAAGATTTTCTATGTTCTTCCCATAGAGTAGTATTTCACAGTCATCAGAACTCTAAGGAATAGTAGAATGGATTCATGAACCTATCTGAGAAACACTGATGTAAGAAAGTTAGATCATTTTATGAAAATGTCTTTTAATAGTACACAGTGACTTTAAAAGACAAGTACTTGTAAAAGAATTCAACATGAGTATATGAATGAGCACACAAAAGGATTATTACCAATTTGAAATTATAATGTTTCTTAAACTTAAGTACTGATGGATTCCCAAGAATGCATTTGCTGACACCCAAATTTTACCAGACTATAGTATGAGAATCAGTGGTACTTTTCTAGCATTTAAGTGATTTAAGATAACAAACTGGTGATAATAGAAGGCTTATTGTCTCTAAGAATATTTCAAGAAATTGGTTGGTAACATTTGTGGTTGAGCTATTCTAGTGACATGAATATTCTGGATATATGCGAAATTTAGTAAATGTGGAATGTAAATGTCTTGGCACAGTAACTAAGAAAATGCCAGGAAGATCATGTTAACCATTGTGATGAAAATGTGTCAAAGGGTCTATGAAGCTAGTATATGATGCCCCATGATCATATCAATAAAATAAATAAATAAATAAACAAATAAATTATCTTTCCTTAGGCAAATTCCTAACATTTATACCCATGGTTGCTACAGAAAGTGAAAAGACATTAAAAACTTCACAGCAATGAAATGCAAATTATTATAATATTCTTCATAAAGGTCTCATAGCAGATTGAGTACAAGTTGATAATTATTGAAGCTCAATGATAGGAGCACTGAGTCATACTATGCTGTTTTCTCTGCTTGGTTTATACAAAATTGTCCATCAGGGAAAAAACTGGCCTGGTAGCTAAATGACTATAACAAAGAAGTCTGAGAAAATATCATAGAAGATATCTCTGTCGCCACAGAGATAGCATAAGTGAAATTTGCTTTGACTTTATATAATGGCCAGTGTCCTCAGACATCTAGCCTGGTGCTTCTACACATGCTAATAATCCGATTTCAGTGTTGGAAGAGTAATCAAGACCACCTGATGCCAAAGGACAAACTACTGGAACAGTTCAGAGCATCTAATGATTTCTATATGGCATTCTTTGAAAAGGTTCCTTCGTCCTCATCTGTAATTTATATTACTGATTCTATGTAAAAAC
Source organism: Loris lydekkerianus (assembly GCA_963574355.1). Classification (NCBI taxonomy): domain Eukaryota; kingdom Metazoa; phylum Chordata; class Mammalia; order Primates; family Lorisidae; genus Loris; species Loris lydekkerianus. The sequence goes on along the minus strand of CAUYPK010008791.1, from coordinate 8,630 downwards.
CCAATGGTGTATCCCTTCACTACATCCTGGGCTGGTTCCTGGTACTTCAAGATACCATGGAATTCTCAAGTCACATTTGGTTGAAATCTTGACAAGAACTCTGTACCTGTGTATTAAGACTTGTTTTTATATTAAAGACACTTCCTTTATCATCTATGATTTTTTAATGATAGTCTCATTGTCTTGGGTCTTTTCTTAAGTCATTAGCAATAGAAACTTTGGTTAAGACAAGAAGTATCAGTGAAGAGCTTTATAATAAACTATACATGAGAAGAGCCCACAGCATGTCATACGAAAAGTAACTCTAAATTGGGACAGGTTGACACAGTATACGCAGTAATACTCTCACTAGTCTATTGATTTTATTTGTAATTATAATCCCTGAACAGGGCAGCACCTGTGGCTCAGTGAGTAGGGTGCTGGCCTCATATACCGAGGGTGGTGGGTTCAAACCCAGCCCTGGCCAAATTGTAAACAAAATGTAATCCCTGAACATTTTCTAACATTCTAAATACAGTAGAGCCTCTTTAAGTTTGACCACTCAAGGGACTGTAGCAAACTGGTCAACATATAGATGTGGTCAACATAAGGAACCTCCATTGGGTACATGTGGTGTATGTCCAGTCTATGAAAATTAGGTCAACTTAAGGAGATGGTCAATGTTGGCAGGTGGTCAACTATGGAGGTTCTACTGTACTAGTAAGAAACGAACCTGCAATAATAAACTGTATACAATGCTTTTTTCTAGATTGAGATGCAGCAGGGGTGGAGAAAGCTCTTATTTGTTTGAGCCCTACAGATAGTCAGGATTATGTCTTTGATCCATTCAGGGCCGGTTGTTTGCTTCAAGCAAGAATACAAGCTCATTGGCACAGGAATCCCAGGAATCTGATTTTATGACATGGAATTCATCAAAATACTCAAAAGGAAACATTTAAATGGAAAATTCCTTCTGTTCAAGATTAAAGACCAGATTCTGTTGTTACCAGTTGTCTCTAGGAGTAAATTATACTGCTGTCAGTTATACAACTTTCTTTATAATAGGATCTGGCACAATAAAAAGAAAATAGACTATAAGTCAGAAAACGTGAGTTCTAGTTCAGGCTCCTTTAATACCCACTAGTTACATACCCTTGGGCAAGTCATGTTTGTGGTCAGAGGATCACAAAATTATAGCTATTCTGTTAACATAACAGTACACAGCAGGAGGGCAGGAGGAATCAAAAAGAGAGCATTTTTATTGAAACAAAACTATTCTAAGCTTATATCTTTGTATATCACTGCAACATACAACTGCAAGAACACCAGAGGAGCATAAAGAATTCACATAGAAAAAAAAAAAAATCACACCACCTTGCATTAAACACCACCAGAGTGCAGTGTGCAGAAAAATTACCAAACTGACAAGAAGTTGCTTGGTTTCTGAAGGAGGAAAGAAACAATAATGGGTGGCAGTGACTTAGCAAGGTGTTCTAGGGAAAGGGACAGGGCTAGAGAGACCAGAGATATCTTTGTACCCTGTGCATTAAGTGCAGGTGTGAGGGGGTCATTGGTGCTGCTCACTGAATATTTACAACTCTCTACCTTCAGGACACATGGTAGGCTCGCACTTGCTGTCCCACACTGGCTCCTGACCAAGGCTGACCAATGGTATATGAGAAAAAGTGACATGTGTCCCATTCAGAAACCAGATTTAACTGCTGGTGCAATGAGAGACAGCTGGCACTCTTTCCCTCCGCCATGACAATAATCAGTGTTCCAGATGGAGGCTGCTCTATCTAAGTCCCAGATGAGGACCATATAATGTCCCCCAGGTGACCCATGATGGCCATGTTGTGTAAACAGGAAATAAGATTTAGTTATTTTAAGCCACTGTGGTTTGGGAAGCTGTTTACGATGACGGCATAACCTACCATGCCCTGAGAGAATGTATGGCAGTTATGAGGTAAAGCACTCTACTAACAGACAGAAAAGATAACTTGGCAGTTTGTCTTCAGGCAGATGAGCCTCGGTAAGGGTCTCAGTAAGGGTACTTCTGAGAGGCCTGTGCCTTAAAATATTGTAATGTTATATTATGAATATGAACAGAAGTATGTCACTGCCACTGGCAGCTAATCATGGACATAAAAAATATAAAGAGGACAACTCAGAACAGGGCAGGTTTAGAGACTGGTAACTTGATATAAATCCTTCCTCTCATTCTGCTCCAAGGAAACAGTGACTGAAAGTTACATGGTTCTTCAATGTCTCATCCAGAATAACTGGCCTCAGCCCAGATTGAAGCAAACAAGTGTCCCTCATGATAGAGCTGGCACCTTCCTTGTCAGTCTATTTAGTAGCAGTGTGAGCAAAAAGATGAATGAACAAGGAAAGGAGAACTAACCTTTTAACTTCTGAGGCTCTTAAAGGTGACCAGGCTGAGAATAGTGTTACGTGTATAAACTATGTATGACTAATGAAAAGAACTTCAGGAAGCTGAGACAGTAATTGCTGGCTGTCCTGTTGGCATGATGTCTGTCCATCAGCAACATCTTAAATAGGGGGCTAGAAGATGACGAGATGCACCACAGTGATATGAGAATTAGCTGTTCACAACAGCTGAAATTTATTGAGCATATACAACAACCAGATGCTTTCAGAACATTACAGCTAATCCTGACAACTACATGAGTTAGGTATTGTATTTTCCAAATGAGGAGACTGAGAAATCTCAAGAAAATGCAGAATCCAAAAGAAGGGGCAACATATAGAAGGACAAGTGAGCCAAGAGTAGAATTCTGCAGGTAGTTCAATGAGGATAAGAACTGAGAAGCAGCAGATGGATTTAGTGATTAGGAAGTGACCTTTAAGAAATTAATCTCAGTGAACTGGTAGGGGAGAAAGCCAGAATATAAAGAACTAAACAAACAAAAAAAATGAGTGGCAGAAAAGTAAACGCACAAACTGTAGACAATTTTTGTCATGAAATCTGATACTTCATATAGCTTACCTTTATCCACATGAATGTCTTCAAAGCTATGGATCTCTTCCCCAGAAAAATGCACAGACACAGCAAACTTTGCATACAATTTCAGGATGTTCATACAGCCACGGAAATCCACTTAGGAATGAATGATATACACCAAATTCAAGATGGTGGAGGTGGGGCTGTGGGAGTGGTACATGGGCAGTTTCTTTTCTTTTCTTTTTTTTCTTTTGAGACAAGTCTCACTTTGCCACCCTCAGTAGAATTCCATGGTGTCATAGTTCACAGCAACCTCAAACTCCCGGGCTCAAGCAATTCTCTTGCCTCAGCCTCCCAAGTAGTTGGGACTATGGGTGCTTGCCATATGGCCCAGCTATTTTTAGAGACAGGGTCTCCCTCTAGCTCAGGCTGGTCTCGAACTCTTAAGCTCAGGTGATCCACCTGCCTCGGCCTCCCAGAGTACCAGGATTATAGGCATGAACCACCACTCCTGGCCACTTAGGTAGTTTCAAATGCTTTGGTAGTATTTTATTTCTTAAGCTAGGTAATGGTCATACAGTGTTTATTATATCATTTTATATAATATTTATATATATGATACTATAACTTTGTGTTATCTAAAGTATTTTGTAATGATTTTTTAAAATAAAAATGATTATATAGCAGAATATCTTCATTTGTACAAAATACACACTAAAGTGTTTGGGGGTAACGTGGCATCAGGCTGGCAACTTACTCTCCAATGGCTAAAAACCTAAATTTCTACTAGAAACTTTTCTGTTTTGTTTTTCTTGAGACAAAGTCTCAATCAGTTGCCCTGGGTAGAGTGCTCACAGCATCATAGCTCACAGCAACCTCCAACTCGGGCTTCAGCTATCCTCTTGCCTCAGCTTTTCTATTTTTAGTAGAGACAGGGAATCTTGCTTTTGCTCAGGCTGGTTTCAAACTCGTGAGCTCAAGCAATCCATCCACCTCGACCTCCCAAAATGCTAGGATTACAGGCATAAGCCACGGCACCCGGTCTAGAAACTTTTCTGTAACTTAGAGATTGTTTCCAAATTTTAAAAAGATAGTAAAAGAAAGTTAACATTGGAAAGAAAAAAAACTGGCAAAGAAAAAACCTTAAATGAATGCATACTCTGGCAGGAGTATACAGGATGGCATAACCACACTTACAGAGAAATGTATACATAGAAATGCATCGAGAGATTCTTCAAAATACAGAAAGGAGCTGCTGTCGATTTATCTCGCAGGAGTCCTCAAACTGCGGCCTGCGGGCCACATGAGGTGGTGTGATTGTATTTGTTCCCGTTTTGTTTTTTTACTTCAAAATAAGATATGTGCAGTGTGCATAGGAATTTGTTCATAGTTTTTTTTTTGTTTTTTTTTTAACTATAGTCCGGCCCTCCAACGGTCTGAGGGACAGTGAACTGGCCCCCTGTTTAAAAAGGTTGAGGACCCCTGCTAGAGCATAGTATTTTCTGTCCAAACTCTTTTCCCCACCGACTTATATTCTGAAAACTAGGAGTCACTGGACAAAGAAACAATCTCCCTCAGCAACTTTGGCTATCATAGCCATTAGGGAGAGTGAGAGCCTGAAGCTACTCTCATGGATTCAGGACTGGGGCGCTCAAGCTGACGGCTTGAAACAGTTGCTGGGCATCAAAACAGGGAAAGCTACAGATTTCTTTTAACATGACCACCGTGCCTTCAATTTTTACAGTAGTCTGAGGTTGGAGTGCAGTAGGGGAGGATTTGGCAGGGGGGAGGAATAGAAGAATTTAGAAATTGAAGAATTGCAGCTGCAAGTTTCTTGACACAGAATATACTATTGTGAGGTTTTTACCACACCCACAAAGACATAAAACTCCGAAAAATGATAGTTTTTGCCTTTAGTTTTATATTTCTTTAAGGAATCAGACAATAAAAGCTGAAAATCCTACTAAATTGGATACCTATTTTATGAGTTTCACATTTTGTCTTCTAAATTTCCTTTGATGGAAGAATACTTGCAAATGGCAACAAACACTTACTTTACAAGGACAGAGGGTTATGTGACTTGGTGGACCAGGAGAACCAGATTTAGTAACTGACCCGTAAAATGGGAGAAATGTGTCTCCAGTGGAAGGGAATCAAATGGTGTCAAGTTCTTAACAATAACCAAAGGATCAAGAATAATACAGCAAGTACGATTTAATGAATACTTACTGAGTGCCAGGAACAGTGCTAAGAGTATTGTGTGTATCATTTCATTTAAATATTTCAATAATTTGGTGAAGTGGATACTATTATTTCACAAATGCAACAAAGAAACACGTAAAAGTTAAAATGACTTCCCCAAGCAGAATTGGCTAGGAAATTATAAAGAAGAATTCTGATCCTTGAACTAATGGTTTCAATTCAGCACCTCATTCACACTAACACATCTCCAAATCAAAGCTCTTATTATTGGTAACATGAATTATTAAATGCACACACTCCTGCCTCCTGCCACTTACAAAGCACTGTACTGACTGCTATCTGGGGAAATACTTATGTGACCAATGATTCTTTTGTTCACTCTTCCTATGCCAGATAATTGCTCACACTTATAACTCCCTGTGTTGTATATACCTAACATAAATATACTTACCAAGAGTCTAATATCTATTTATCTATCTTTTTGTTATAAGTACTCTACCTTTAACTAGTCTTTCCCTTTATTTTTCTCCCTTTATATACTATTCTCCTAAATCATCATTTTATGCTTCTTCTGCTCAATAAGCTGTAACAGGACTCACATGTTAAATGAAAGCTAAATTCTTCTCTCCACCTTGCTATTAAAACCTCCATAGTCCCACTCTGCTCCAACAGTCCATAGTCCTTTTCCTCTATTCCACAATAATCTTCCTGTGTTTTAGCCATGTAGTTCTTCTCACCATCCTCCAGTCAACCATGTTCATTCTTTCTAAAGCTGCAGTATACGGTTGCTCATAGGATTCACCACAAAAGAAAACCTGACTGAGGGGGCAAGTCAAGTTGAGGCTGAAAGATATCCTTCTCACTGCTCACCAAGGAGTGCTTCATGGGATAAAACTATGACTTGCTTTTTAATTCTTTTTTTATTTCAGCTTAGTGTGAGGGTACCAACAATCAAATCACAATATTTGAATTTGTTAGTAGAGTCCTCTTTTAGTTATGTCCAGCACACAAAAGGTGTGCCATACACCCCTATATTGAAGGGTGCCTTTTTCTTTTTCTTTTCTTTTCTTTTTTTTTTTAGACAGAGCCTCATTTTGTCACCCTCGATAGAGTGCCATGGCATCATAGGTCACAGCAACCTCAGACTCTTGGACTCAAGAGATTCTCTTGCCTCGGCCTCCCAAATAGCTGGGACTGCAGGTGCCTGCCATAATGCCTGGCTATAATAGGTGCCTTTTTCTAATTTCCTCAAAGACACTGTATGTGCTGGCACCACCTTGATTCCTACTCCATGTTTTCCCTTACACTCTTTGATAAGCTTGTCTCCCCAATACTTAATATGACTGTGTTTTTAAACAAAAATGAGCCATCAATCCAGATAAATACAATTATTTTTATATACATATTTTCCAGAGTGGTTTCTTGGAGTAGAAAACTTGGAATCCAGAAATATCCGGGAAAATCTAGAATGTATAGTATAAACAGTTATCACTCTTTTTCTACTATTTCTTTAAGGCCCAGCCCAAATCTTACTTCTGTGAAGCCTTCCCTAACTACTATACATATTGATCTCTTCCTTCTTTCAGCTTCTACAGCAGTTCATTCTGTTCTATGAAGTTTAATGACTGATTAGCATATAATTCACTGTTTTGAATTTTGTGGACCTATGTTGATATTTCTACAACATTAGATTTTAATTTAATTTTAAAAATATTTTAAACTATCCTAAAACTGTAATAAAACAAAGCATGCACAACTCATATGGGTTACATACCAAATGTGGCAAACCACCACTGATTATATTAATATGTGCTGCCAAGGTAAAAGTGTGTGTGGGGGGGGGAGAGAGAGAGAAAGAGAAAGAGAGAAGGAGGGGGGAAGAGAGTTGTGCTTTATTGATATGTCTATTTAAATGCAGAGTATCCTGAGATGGTAAGACAGAGTGTGAAAAAAGCCTTCACACCAAGACAGTGTGTTAAAAAAAAAAGCCCTCGCACCATGATGTCCACTATTTATTTAGGTACATCAGAATTTACTCAACACTATAACCAAAATGAAATAGAAATAAACTGGAGACTAAGATTTCTATAGCACTGAACTTCAGAGTTTTCTATTCTTTCAGTCTCTTCTTACGGACTTTACAAATAAACGTTTCTATGGTGCATATTTTTATCTATAATAAAAAAATACTTATTTAATCTTTTTTTATTTCAGGGGGCCATGTGAGATCTTTTTGGGGGGCAAAAAGGACTACTGCTATAAATAACGAAAAATGTTCCAATAAATTCTTCTCTGGTTCATTATCAACATCAACATCAGTAATCTATGAGCATGTTCTGGATATCTAGTTGCATGCTAGGTGCTGGAAGTTACTCGTGCAACTTAATCATATCTCAAAGGCAATATAAATTTTATACCTCCAAGGTTTATCTCCATCTTTAAGGGATCGATTTCACCCATGAAGAGAACTTAGAGATCCTATGCATTTTAGATTTTCTTTGCCAATCCTCTTCCCTTGGGTAAGGAAAAATGGTCACTCAGTTTTACAATGTAGGGAAAAATATCACTTAACTTTCATCCCCTACCTAAGAGAAAAACTGTCTCCCAAATGACCAATTCAGCCTCATAGTCAGAGGTCCCAGACAATTCTGGGAAAGCCTGGTCTCTCAGAGGTAAATATTATAGAGCTTTATGATCAGGGAATTTTCCACTAAATAACACCAACACCCCCTCAATACAAGCAAACCAGATTGAAAGATAATATTGGCTCAGCACCCATAGCACAGTGGTTACGGTATCAGCCATATACAATGGGGCTGGCGGTTTTGAACCCAGCCTGGGCCAGCTAAACAACAATGACAACTGCAACAAAAAATAGCTGGGCATTGTGTGTGTGTGTGTGTGTGTTGTGTGCCTGTAGGCCTAGCTACTTGGGAGGCTGAGGCAAGAGAATTGCGTAAGCCCAAGAGTTTGAGGTTGCTGTGAGCTGTGACGCAACAACACTCTACCCAGGGTGACATAGTGAAATTCTGTCTCAAAAAAAAAAAAAAAAAAAAAAGGGATTAAAGATGGCGGCTGAGTAACAGCTTCCCTGTAACTGGGCTTGGCAAATCTGGGGAGACAAGACTCCAGACATCTCTGGCCAGTGGAATCTGCCTATGATCATCCCTTTGAGGATACAGAGAGCCAGCAAGGGACTTCTGGACCCCAGGAGGAAGACAAAAACAGTGGAAAACTGGCAAGTGGCTGCGTGTGTTCGATCAACCTAATTACGCCGGCAACCGTGAGTACAAGCAGCAGTGAGACTGCAAACAGGAAAGGCCTTACCTGTGAACTTTTTTGGTGTTCTTGGACTTGGTGCTCAGTTGAGCTGCATTGGGGAGAGCTTAAGCAAAAGTGTGGAGAACTTTGGACATTGTCTGGGGCCCCAAAAGGAGCCACTGAGCTGGGCTAAGTGAAAGCCATTGTGTGGAAAAACTGCTCC
>CAUYPK010008789.1:0-19740 GCA_963574355.1 Loris lydekkerianus | reverse complement strand
AGGGCCCAAAGGTGAAGGGTAAATAAGGGTAGCAGGGGAAGAAGGTAGGGTGAAAAACAATGTAGGCCCGTCCACAGGGGATTTTCTAGAATTTCTTTTCTTCTCTTTTCTAGATCTTCTTGGAGTGTTTTGATCTTGTTTAGCTCTTATATTTGATGGATCCGTTATGATTTCATGCTTGTGTAGGGTATTACCTTACCTAAGTAAAGGTTCGTAGTTATTCTTTGCCTGTGAATATCCAGTTTTAACAGAAACATTTGTTAAAAATAGTATCTTTTCCCTATGGAATGGTCTTGGCACTTCCATCAAAAAATCACTAGACCATATATGTGAGAGTTATTGTAGATTATGTTGAGCTGTGTTGATATCTATTTTTTTTTTTTTTCTTTTGAGATAGTCTCATTCTGTTGCCTTGAATAGAGGGTCATAGCATCCTAGCACACAGCAACCTCAAATTTCAGGGCTCCAGTAATCCTCTTACCTCAGCCTTCCAAGCATCTCGAACTGCAGGTGCCTGCCACAACATCCAGCTAGTTTTCCTATTTTTAATAGAGATGGGGGTCTTGCTGTTGTTCAGGTTGGTCTTAAAATCCTGAGCTCCAGCAATCCACCCTCCTCAGCCTTCCAGCCCTGTTGATATCTAAATAATTTTAAGGTATGAAAATATTTTGATAATGACATTGAATATCTTGCTATTTATACATGTTATCTTTAATTTCATTCTGAAATGTTTTATAAATTTTTATTTTACAAGATTTTCATTTTCGTGGTTAATTAACTTGTATTTTTGCTTTTTTATACTACTAGAAATGGAACCATTTTCTTATTTCCCTTTTTGGATTATTGATTGTTAATAGACATAAATGCAAACAATTTTTTGTGTTAAGTTTGTATCCTTTGCTAAATTTTATTTGTAGTTCTGTGTGTGTGTATGTGTGTGTGTGAGAGAGAGCAAGAGAGAGCTTAAATGCTTTCTTCTAAGATAATACCATCTGTGTACTAAGATAATAGTTCTTCACTCCAGCTTAGATAGCATTTATTTACTTTTCTTAAATAATTTCCCTGGCCAGAGCTTCCATTACCATGTTGAATGGAAGTTGCAAAGGAGAACATCCTTGCCTCATTTCTGATGTTAGAGGAAAAGATTTTAATCTTTCAACATTTAATATGATATTTTCTATGAAATATGAGATTTCATATTTGGCTTTTATTATATTGTAATATTTCCCTTCTATTCTTAGCGTGCTGCATGCTAACAGATATGTAATTTTATCGAATGCCCTCCCCTCTGTTTTTCAGCAATAGAGATTAGCATGTAATTTCCTTTTTTATTCTGGGAATGTGATGTATTACACTGATCATTTTTTGTATGTTGAATCATCCTTGCATTTTGGGAATAAAATGGCGTATGGGAATAAAACGCCTTTTGACAATGGCGTATAACCCGTTTAATATGCTGCTGAATTCAGTTTACTAGCATTTTGTTCAGGACTTCTGCCAATTTTTATAAGCTCTCTTTTCATGTGGTATCTTTGCCTGGCTTTGTAACCAGGGTATAGCTGGACTCAGAGAACGAGAGAGCATTTGTTCTTCTTGAATTTTTTGGAAAAATTTGAGAAGAATTAATGTCTAATTTGGCTTACTTGAGGGAGTTCTACAGGTCCCCAATGTCCTATTCACTCTTCTATATTTATTATTCTCCTCAAATGCAATAATTTTCATCACCCTATTTTCAAGTTTACTGACTTATTTTTCTCTCTGATCAAATCTGCTTTTGAAGTCCCCTCGTGAATTTTTCATTTCAGTTCTTCAGATTTAATTTCCATAATTTTGGAAGGTTTTTTCTATCTCTACTGATATTTTTATTGCATTCCTATGTTTTTACTAGACTTTCTGTCCCTCTCCCTTTAGTTTTTGAGTGGCCTTAAGATAGTTGTTTAAGGCTTTGGTTTAGTAAATTAGCCATCAGGCATTTTTTCAAGAACAGTTTCTGTTGGGTTTCCCATACCCTGTGAATGAGCCATAATTTTTCATTTCTTTATGTTGTTTGTGATATTTTTGTTGAAAACTTTTAAATGTGGTTTGGGGAATCAAATTCTCCTCCATCCTGAAAGATTACTGTCTTTGTTCTTGTTTGGGTGTGGTTTTGCTTTTTTGATTATTATAGGCTGTCTCTGTGCTGATTAAACCACACACATAAACTACAGGTTTTCTTAGGTATTTTTCAAGGCTACAACTTGCACTGGGCAAACATAGTGACTATCTCATTTCCCCTAAATATGGCTGCTTTTATAAAACCTAAACTAAAATATTTGACTCCAAAAAGGGAGAGGAAGAGTGGGTGAAAGCACTGGCCCTTACATTTCCTAGAAATAACTATAGCAAGAGAAAGAGTGGCTTACTTTAATGGAAAGGAGGCACAAAAATATTTTCTGCTTCTTTATTGGTACCTTTAGAACATGAGCAACAATCAATAATCAGAGAACAGATCCTTGATAGTTATAAAATAGAGTCCTTTTTGTCCACCCAGGCTTCTAGAAGCCAGCTGTTCCAGTAATATGTGAATAGCTGCCTGGCATGGGACTGCAGGGCAAGTCACAGGTGAGGGGTACTGCGTTGAAAGCTAAAATCTCCAGAAGTTGTTACCCAAGACTTTCCCTGAAAGTTTTAAGCCTTCAACAAATCCAGGGTTCCAAAATAGCAACATCAGACAGATCCTGACAGTGCAGATGTTGTCAATGTAAAGAGACAGGCTTCTGAATCCTCCGTCTTCTCAAAACTCTCTAAAAATCTAAATATAGAATTATTAACCAAGGGAAGTGATATACTCCTTTGAGGCAAGTTTTCTGTTTATAAAAACTGATATTACCTCTGTATCTACTAATCTGAACATTATACAAGATAATCAATATAACAGCTTATAATAAATATATAGTAAATAATAGAAGCCTTTAAAAAGTGCACAATAAGTTATAAAATTGGGGCATTATCTATTATTGCTATTAATTGCTATATGGGATTTAAAAATTTTATTCAAACATGGCAAAAAGACAATAGTTATCAAATTAATGGACTATTTGGGGGCCTTCATTTGGAATGATGCTAATGAATAACACTTTAAACATTTTCATTTCTTGATAATGGAAATTTAGAACTTACAATGAGAAATGAATTAGTTGGTAGCAAGATTACATCAACAAGCACATAGTAAACTTGTCTTATTTCACATAACTTTTCTTCATATTCATAACCTAGACATGATTTTGATTTGATTAAAGATTATAAAATATAAAATTTAAAATAAATATATGTCATCTCTAATTAATTCCATATCCTGCTAATCTCTATTCACTTTTTACCAACATGGCTGTAGCAGAATTATCAACTAAAAGGTAAAATTGTGAAAATTAGAAACAAAACAGTCTTAGGATAATAGCTCCAAGTTTTGTTGAACTTATTTCTTCTTTCAATTGAGTCATATCCTGGGAAAGAAAACAATAATGTACCCATAGAATTTCAACATGTTCATACTACTCTTAAGAACTTTTTGTTGAACATTTTAAAGGCAAACATTACAAGGGAGACATGTTTATGGAAATAATTTGTGATTAACATTGTGATTTAGGAATACATTTTTCTATGTGGCACAAACTCAACTTTGCTCTATAAGTTTTTGTACTTATTTTTCTTTAATATTATTTATTTTTCTAAGAATAATATAATAACTATTTTTATTTTGGAGATTTATTTGATGTTACAATCTTCTTGGATAAAATTATGTATGTTTTTATTATAAGACACTTTTGAAGGAAGATTCTTATGTCCAGATTTGACAATTATTTCTTGCCTATAAGAGGCAGAATAAAGCCGTATATGTTATTTAAATATGTTTGTATGATGTGTATTTTGCCATATGATTACTTGGTATTTCAGATGCTTCCAACTTTGTATCCACTGTAGAGTTTATATGAAATAAAGTCAGATAGAAAAAGTGTTCTCAAATTGTTTTGTAGCCTAAACTAGGCGTTTGCATCAGTGTATTTGTTCCTAAGGCAAATGCTTTGAAGGTGACCATAGTGATGTTCAGTAATGAAGTGTGTATCATTTTTACCAGGATTAGTTTGTGAACTCAACTGGCAGAACTCTAGGACTGATTATTGCCCTAAATTCTACTTTCCCCAAAGTAGCTATCTCAGTACCTCATCACAATGCTTGATTACCCTCTATCAACATGTGTCCTTGGGTCAAATGCTACCTGCCTCATGTGAAAGAATTGTCATAGCTAGCCAAGTGGAGTTGAAAGAGATAGCTAGAAAATACTAACTGCCGTATTAACTAAAAGAAGGACAGACCAGATGTTTGTACCTATTAATATGTGGCCACGAATTTGTTTACATACTATTATAATGAAGAAACAACTCAATAAAAGGAAAGTATATGCATACTGAATACTCTAACAGAGAGCCAAAGTAATATGTTTCTTTGAAAAATAATGGGGCAGAAGAAATGAAGAAAAATTTTTGAAACCAGGAAATGGAACATTATACACGTGAAATATGAAGGCCAAAATGAGGAAAATAAAGAATCAATGTGTGTTAGTGGTAGGTAAATGCTGAAAACAAGCTATCTTCAGTCATTCCTGAAACTAGCATATGCTTACTTTTAAAAAGTTTGGAAAAGTGATAAAAAATAAAATAGTTCATAAATTATAATATTTTATATTCTAAAATTAATTACTGATTATTTTATCTGAGGAATATAAAAATGTCAACATGTATCACTTTTAGTGAATAAAAACGAATGTCTCCCACTAGAACTTGTGAAGTGTATTATGACTTCCAGAGTAACCCAACGAAGAAGGTTGGTTTCAGGTCTTCTGTGAGACATAAATCTGAATCCTGAATGACAAAATCAAATACTTTACCTTACAAAGAAAATCCACAAAATAAAAAAAATATAGTCATTTAAAATATGAATTCTTCTCTGTCACTAAATTGTTTTGCTGGTATTTACATTCGGAATTATTCTGGATATATTTCCAGCAGTCTTAAATTGGTAAACAAAGTGGGAGTGCATATTTATAGGATGTATATAATTTATATAGCATATATGTATTTTTTAGTACAGAGTATTCTACCACAGCTTATAAATTTTCTCTAAAGAATTGATCTAAAAAAATTGCCTATATTATTCATTGGGAAATTTTTGTCAACATAATTTTTAATATGTTTCAGAACAACGAAGGATAATCACAATTTGTGTCGTACGCTAGGCTGAAACATGAGCATCTGGGAAGTTATCAGGGGCGGGCCGTCTATACTGCACTCTGTATGTTAATTCAGCATGAAGGCAGGTCATTTCAGTTTTATTGGGTAGGCTGATTATAAAAGTAGCTTCCCTGAACACAATGTGCCTTGACTTAAACCATTGTAGATGATTTATAAAAATGAATATTAAAAATTCTACATGTATATGTGCTCTCAAAGACTCAGCTAGTTATATTTCCCGTTGTCTCACCTTCAGCCTCAGTTTTATAATGTGTGAAAATGGGGCCAATAAAAATGGTTTTATGGGGATTAAATGAGATACAGCATAGAAAGACTTGAGAGTAAAAGTAATAAGTTCTCAGTAATATACTCCAGATATTCCTAGTATCATTGTTAATATATAGCGACTTGAGTATTTCAAACATGTGTTTTAGAATCTAATAATTATTTATATCCTATGGATGTGAGTTTACTTATTCTTTTAAACAATGAAATACGTTTATATTGCTCTATTTCAGAATGCATTATGATGGCCCAAATATTTGGTATGAATTCTCATGTTTTGAGGGTGACCGTGTTTCTCAGGAATTTCAATTCCTACTGCTAGTGTATGCATAAATATTTCTTTGCTGAGTTTACCTTTCCTGGATAGTATTTTCCCCAGGAGATGAATCCAGCATATCTCATGGGTAGTGGTGGTTTATCTTTAGTTTGTACAGTGTTTGTGTTTGTTACATTGTCCTGATCTTCAAGTATTCTCCAGCCTTGAATCAGTTTTTCCATCAGATCAGTCATACAACTCACGCATAGGATGAGCAATGAGAAATTCATTTTTCTGAAACCAAAGGTAATAAGCTTGAAAGAGTTAGCACAATTTTATTTGTGAATATTCCTTTCTTGGTTTGCAACGAGAAACCTGGAGTGGTCTACCTGTGACACTTTGGGGCACAGCTCCAGTTCCTATTTAGTAATGACGTTGAAACCACAGCTCCTAATATCTGCGTTTGAGATGTGCAACATATTCATATCAAAACTTTATTTCTTCTACTTTAAGTGTTGCAAGTTTCACCTCAAGTTCAAATATATTTCCAAATATATTTGTAAATGTTTTACCATATCAGTGTGTTTACAGCAATAAAAAGTGGACAGGCAAAAATATGTGCTCAATATGCTCTCTCTCTCTAACTAATTTATTGATTTTTATTATATACATGTAGTATTTTGGTGCAAAGCATGATTTTTTATATACAAATAGGTAGTGAAATGATTACTATAGATAACTAAATTCCTTAGTTACCCCCCTTTTTGTGATAAGAGCACCAAAAATAGTCAATTTTCAATATATAGTGAGATATCATTGGCTGTAGTTTTCCTGATATGCATTAGATATTTAGATTTATTCTTCCTTGAAAAAATTCAGGTTTTTGTAGTCTTTGACCTAAATCTCCCAGCCATACCTCTGCAGGGCATGAAATCAGTACTTCATAGAGAAATCTTTCCTTCCTTGTTCATGGTGGCATTATGCATGATAATCTAGACATGGAAACAACTGTCCATTGATTGATAGATGAAAATAATTGTGGTATATATCAAGGGTCCTAAAAATGTATACCCATTTTAAAAGATGCCATCTATATATTACTTTTCCACTGATGGTAAGCACTTTGAGCACCTCTTGTAATTGCAGGAGTCAGACGTAACTTTCATTCATCTTTGGTTATCAGTATCCATTGATACACTTTTTTTTTTTTTTTTTTTTTTTTCCCAGTTTTTGGCCAGGGGCCGGGTTTGAACCCACCACCTCCAGTACACAGGGCTGGAGCCCTACTCCTTTGAGCCACAGGCGCCACCCACTGATACACTTCTAATACAGAGTCTTCTTTTCTTAAACTGTGTATACACTTTTTAGAACCCTCTATGTATTTCGGCATAGTATTGTGGAATATTGTTTAACCTTGTAAAAAGAACATGCGGCCATTTGAGACAACATAGATGAAACTGGAAGACATTGTGCTAAGTGAAGTAAGCCAGAAAAAAGAATAAAAAAAAAAAAACTAAATAATCTCACTTATAAGTGGAATCTTAGACAGAAAAAATGTCAGTACATAGAAAAAAGAATAGAATGGTGGTTACCAGGAGTGAGCAGGGCGAGAACCTAGGCAGGTAAATCTAGTTTCTCAAGCTACAAGTTGATAGCTCCAGTGCTTTTTTCTTTTTTTAGGATCAGAGGAGCAGGTGCATCAAGTATTATATGGACTATGGCTAGCGAAATCAATCACAATTAGGATGAAAATTCAAGAAATTATAAAAGATATCTGCACGTTGGTGACTGTGTAAAGTGTTGATTTAATGGCAAGAAATAGAACTGTATTTTTAAAGAACAAGGCAATCTGATTATGGTTTTTAGTACTCTGTGGCTAATCATTTTACTGTATGTTGCATCTTGACAAACATAATGATACTAATGATATCAATAATTTAAAAAAAGGAATTCTGAGTGCTACTTAGATTCAACACACTTTCGATTGTTTCATATGCATTATCTCTTAATCCTTACAATAATAATAATTGTTGGGTTATTTCCATTGCCTCCATTTACCAGGTGAATATAGAATATAGGAAGTTTAACTTGCTTGAGGTAACACAGCCAGTCATATGTACCCAGGATTCAAACTAGGCATCTTGGATTTAAAATACATTATCTTTTTCCCTATGCTGTAATTTATTTCAGTATTGAGTCATATTTATAATAATGTTGTCTTAATGCACACATTGAAACAAATAAACCACAATCTCTATTCTGAGACTCAAATAACACAGCTTTCAGGATCAAGGTTCAGTATTATAGGCCTGTTGCAAGTTATGAGAATCAAATTATTACTGCCTTTAAATTAAGACGAATTATAAGATACATGAATTATTTCCTACATAATCACTCAGGAAATTATACATTATTTTTTAAATGTTACTGAATACAAATAGCATTACCCACTTGAAAATAGTATTTTGATTGAGCAAAAAAAAGATGATCATAGAAACATTAACAAAAATAAATACTGTTTATCAGAACTGCTTGAAGCAATTTTTAGCCTTTTGTGAAGATAAATGATAAATAATATTAAACACACCCAGTTGTCAGATTGCCATTCTGGGGTGAATATTCTGACTGTGAGAGTTTTCAAAGCAGGAGACCAACCATAGTCATATTTAGATGTAGGCGGTACTGTCCACCAGGGGAGGTTAGCATCCTTTTTGTTTGCTTGACATAAATCTTTGTGCAACAACAAATGAACCTTTCTTCCTGCTGTTTTTTAAATGCAAGCTTTGTTCGCTGTTTTTTTTTTTTTTTTTTTTTTTTTTTTTTTTTTTTTTTTTGCTGTTTCTAAAGCAGATGTATCACATGAGGGGGTGGGAAGAGAGAGTGTGAACTTAAAAAACATTCCTAGGGAGAATGAATATTACTCACCCACAGAAAGACACTGTCACTATATTGTATTAGTAACTCAAATAGCCATGACTTTTAAATTCCCATGTCAAGAAAATGGGACATATTTTAAAGTAGTATTTAAAACGTCATTCCAATTAAATATAATTTTAATAGCCTTAATATTTTTCTATAATGTCAGTAGTGTTTTAAATTTTGTCTTGGGACTTTTCCTAGGTATTTTATGTTTTCTTTAATTGTAAAATACATGTCTTCTTGTATCATATGTCTTAGCACATACATATATATATATATATACACACACACATATATACACACATATATGTGATGACATACATATACGAATTTGATTATAAACACATGCCCAAATACACATGGAAAAGGAGCAGTGTCCTATAAATTGATTTTATACTGTGCTGCTTCTCTGTGATCCTCTTGTTATTTTCCTTTTCACTTGATTCTGAAGATTGTTCGATGACACAATTACGGATATGACAAACAGCAGAAGTTTAATTTCTTCTTCTCCCGTTGTCACATCCCTAATTTCTTCCCCTTGTCTAATAGATCCGGCATTTCCAGTATGATGACGAGTCTTAAGCACAACACTCAGTCCTGGTAGTATTTTGGTCCTGGTTTTATATGGATATGTTTCAGGCGTTTCGCCATTTCTCATGATCATGACTTGGGGCTGAGATGCATGAAGTCCTTAAGAAAGGTCCTGTTTATTTTAATTTTTTGATACCTGAATTGAATTTTGTCAAAAGTCTTTTCGTTATTTGTGAAAGTGGCCATATAGTTTATTTCATTAGGTTTATTGCTATGATTGTCATAAATTTTCCAGTGTTGAACACTTTTTCCAACTCTGGGACAGTCAACTTGGTTGTGTTTTAAGAGTCTGCTAAATTCTGTTTGCTACTAGTTAAAATGTTTGTGTTACTACCGATAACTAAAGTAGGTTGGCAGTTACTTATTTTGGATGGTAATATTTGTTAAATTGTAGAAAAGTGTTAGGCAATACATGACTTAAAAGTAACATTAAAGTGTTTTTTTATAGTCTTTCTCTGTTTTGGAATTGTTAATATAATACAATTTTTTTTTTAGTCTTTAAATACTTAGTTGAATTCTACTAGGAAAACATCTAGTTCTAGAGGTTTGGAGAGTTGTTATTTAGAAAACTTTCAAGTTTTTTATATTAAGTAAGCCTATTATAGTTGTTTCTGATAATGTTTTTTAGAAAAGTCTCCATGTCATCCAATTTCTGAAATGTGTCTGCATATAGCTAAATAAATTAATGCCATGATTTTGTTTGTAATAACAATGTTTTGCTGGTCATTTTTATCTTAAAAAATATATATTAATAGTCGTGATGTTTTACATATAGAAAATGTGAGGAAATAATATAATTTAATTGAAATAAAGAAAATCATACAATTAATATGCAAATGATGCATCAATGCCAAGTAAAGAGAAAATGATATCATGCCATGCTCTAAGATAGATTTTATAGGACTCCAAATAATCAATGGCAGTGACAGAGTGTGGGTGTTACACAGAGTAGGTATCCCATGAGCTATAGCATCATCTCCACAGTCAGCAAATTTGTGGTTCTGATTCCCTAGCTATAACACATATATTTGTGATGATATATTAACTGTACGAATATTGACAAATATTCCATTTGTTAGTACTGTATCTGTAGTTGTGACAGAAGCCCAATTCTAAGTGACTTAAGTAAATTAAAAGTTTAGTGAATAATGAATCTAAAAATTGCAGAGGCATCTCTGATGTGACCCAGGCAGGAAGTGGTGTCCAGACACCTTTAGCTCTACGTTTAGCTTGTTGTTTTCAGTATCAAATAAGCTATCCCCACCCTCTACAAAGATTGCTACCATTTGCTCCAGAAAAAAAAAAAAAAAAAACTTAGATGCCAATATTTTTGTACAAGACTAGCAAATGATATGTGCTGAACAGCCAAAATCCTATGCCAATTATAATATTCCATAAAAAGTGTTGATGGTACAGTACTCTCCATACAATATTCTGGGTTTAAATAGATTTCACCTTCAAAGCACAAAAATAATTGATTATAATAATCTACTGTTTAGAAGAAGGCATTTATTTTTCTGCATTGTTAATTTTGATAATTCACCATCCTCAAAATTAAAAGTAAAAATCAACTGAATAACCAGAAAATCTAGAAAGTAACAATGCATTTTTTAATAGCCAGATTGGGAAAAATAATTCAGCAATAAAATACCATTTATAACACTACACAAAAAATTCAATTCTGTTTTATAGATTTTAAATTTTATTTTATTCCATTTATAAGTTGATTTTGAATTTAAATTATATAAAAGAATTTTAAGAACAAGTTAGTGTTAGTGAATATATAATTAAAATATTACAACATTGATACATGAGGATTATTTTTCATTAAAGAGTATCATAATATTAAAATTTTAGATACACTTTGGGGCAAAAGATGTGTATATTCCTAAATTCATCCTACTTCTGTGCACTTATTTTTTGAAATATGACTTGGACTATGTTTTTGCTATGGAGACATAAGATCTATTCTCTTCTTCCTTGAGTATGAGCTTATCTTATGGTTTGTTTTGACCAACAATATGCCAAAGATGTAATATAGAAAGACTTTACTAGCCCTCAAGAGACCTTAGATCTTTGGCTCTCATCTGCTTTTGTCTTCAGGAGGACTATTAAAAGGATCCCTGCGCATTGGTGGTAAGGACAAGAGACCATACGGAGAGAATGGCTCGGTAAAGCATGAGCACCAAGCAATAGATACTTGAATGAAGCAACGTTAGAGATGGACTGCAGCATAAAAGAGGTTTCAATGAATCTAACCAAGACAGGCAATAGAACCTCTACACTAAGCATAAAGCAGCTACCCACAGGACAGCAAGGACATTAAATACTTGTTTTTAAATTTTGATATGGGGAGCAAAATTAAGTACAGGGCTTGTTTTAAATGTTGGTCTCATAAGTGATAGATCATTTACACATTCTGTTTTACAAATATGTGATGTTTTATTAAAATTAGTCTTTTTAAACAGTTATTGTGGAATAACATATAAAAAATAAAGATGTAACGGAGTTAGGATAAAAAGTTTCTTTAAAGTTTATGCTTAGATTTAAAGCCTATATACATTCTATTATAAAGTCTATTATAAAGCTATTTGTAAATGGTAATGATTCCCAAACAACGACATATGCATTATGTATGCTAAATGGACACACATTTTATATTTTTTCTTTATCTATTTAATATACTATGAGAAATTATTTAAATAATAAGGTTTTTGTTTCATCTACCATTCTTTTATATAAGCATTGTGAGTGTATTTTCAACTGTAAGGTAGAGTATAAATCTATTGAAATATGACTGACAGAGTTTAAATAAACATTAGGAAAATAATGACAGTTTTAAATAGTAGGAACTGAGTGTGCAAAGTAATTATACAGCCTACTGGATTTGATCACCATGCATCTCCTGTTAGTAGGTATGAAAAAGAAAGGTTATCAATGGAGTGGAGAAGGTATAAGTTTGAGATCCATTTGGCTTGAAGAATTAATTTGTCATTAAAAATATTCTCTGGCTAATGAAAGTGATAGTTCCCATGTTCTTGTCATATCAGATCATTAAAAAAAGTCTGATCTAGAAAAATGTTGGCGAATAATAAAGGGACTATTTGTTACACTGGATATCAGTATCTGTTAAACAATTCCATACACTAGATAAAAACACTCTTTTTTACAAGATACTTATAAATTTCAAGCAATATTTTTCAAACCATGTATCAAATTTTTAAACCTGTTGTTATAACCAGATATGTACAAAATAAATGAAGTGAATTATAAGATAAATATGTTGTATCTCAGAAAATATGCCTTTTTCACCAATTTTTCTCCAAATTTACAGTATAAACCTAAAAGCTTGTATGTTTGTGTACTTCTCGGCTTCTGCGATGTAAATGAATTTCAATTAAAGTGATTGGATTAAAGAAAAATAATTAGAAATCTACAACATTGGAATTTCAACCTATTAAAATAGGGTAGAACCTACGTAATTGACCACCTCCCCGTATTGACAACCTCTTCAGAGGACATAATTTTCATAGACCGGACCTACACCACATGGGCACACTGAAACAGCAGGCCTAGGTCTTTGACCTCCTCTGTACGCTGACCAGTTTGTCAATTGACCAGGGAATCAATTGACAGAGGTTCTACTGTCTGTGTGATAGGGCCAAATCCAAAATCAGACAAAATAAATAGGATAAAATATTTTATATGATATACTGGAAAAGCTTAATAACCCCACTATTAAATTTGAGAAGCTAAAAAAAAATGAAAAATAGAAACTCGAGAACAATCTTTGAAGCACTTCATGAAGCTTAAACTGAACCTTTAAATACAAAAAGAACTAGTGTATTTTAAAAATAAAAAAAAATGATTTAAAATCAGCCAAAAAGTGAATATCTCAAAAATGTACTAGGCCTCCCAAGTGTTACTTCTTATGATCACTTAAAATAGAGACGATGAAGATCGTGATTCCTTACATTTTGACACCTTGCACTTAGACACATTCTTTGATTTCATTCTCACAATTACATTTTAGAATAGCAAATCAACACTGTCATCCCAATTTAGAGCAGAGAAGCCAGAAGGCAGACTTCAGAGAAATTAGGTGATATCAAGGAATTCTTCTAAGGAACGTGAGCCATACTGTATTTAGTTTTAAATATATTTCTTACTATAATTGCTATATAATGAAATCATCATCATAATAACTATCTGCATGCCTCCTATCATTCATAGTTTATCCCTCATATTTGTAAAGATATCAATTATTTGTAAGCACTTCAAGATGTTATGTATATAAAAGAAATATAAAATCAAGCAAGCAATATATTATTACAGTCTATTTGTGTTTGGAGGAGGGGGGGTAGGCTGCTGTTTGTTTTTGCTTTTTTTGTGAGACAGAGTCTTATTCTGTTGCCTAGGCTAGAGGCTATGGCCTCAGCCCAGCTCACAGCAATCTCAAATTCCAGGATTGAAGCGCTGCTCCTGCCTCAGTCTCCCAAGTAGCTAGGACTACAGGTGCACACCACCACATCTAGATAATTTTTCTATTTTTAGTAAAGATAGAGTCTCAAATTTCCTCATGCTGGTCTTAAGCTCCTGACCTCAAGCACTCCTCCCCACAATGCTAGGATTACAGGTGTGAGCCACTGCGCCCAGCCTAGACTCTATTTAACTGTAAATTTAGTACAAAAATTTCCATTAAATTTTAAAAGGTTCCCTGAAGAAATATATCTATTTAAATATCTTTGGAAGCATTTCATTTTTAGATAAAAAGGTACTTTTGTGCCTATAGATAATAACACATACATAGATTATCTACAGGTTACACAAAGCACTTTCATCTATTACTCTTTTTCTTTAATAGAAATTCTGTGAGAGTGATAGCACATTTATTTTGCATTTTTTTTTTTTTTTTGTTGTTGTTGTTTTGCTTTGTTTTTGTTTTTGTTTTTTTGGCCAGGGCTCAGTTTGAACCCATCACCTCCAGCATATGGGGCCAGCACCCTACTCCTTAGAGCCACAGGTGCTGCCCGATAGTACATTTATTTTAAAATAAAGTAAGAAAATACTCCAATAAATTAACTCGTTTTCAAGATGACGCAGCTATAAAACTTCAATGCTCAGAACACAAATATATGTCTTCTATGTCTTAAAACACATCAAATATGGGACATAGATTCTTTATTGTATTAATTAAATATGATTTTTTTGTATTCTTATACCTGGTGTATTAGAAATCATATAACATATGCAAAAAAAATAAATTTTAGCTGAAGGAAAAATAAGAAAAGGTACAATTTCATTTTATCTAGTTATCCATTAAAAAATAATTGGATCATGTCTATATCCTAAGGAAAAAGTTGTTTCAGTTTTTGCTCAGGTAATATTTCTGCAACTAATAGCAGAACCTTTTCATACTTATGTTAAGAAATTAAAATAAGGAAACAAAAATTTTAAAATCCAATTTTTTAAAATATCATAGATGAAGTTATAAAAATAATTAATCTGTTGTTGGTTCTTTTAAAAAATGGACAGCTACTCAGGAGGCTGGGGCAGGAGTATCTCTTGAGACCAGGTTTGGATTGCAGTGAGCTATGCATAATAATGCCACTGCACTCTAGCTAAAGTGACAGAGTGAGATGCTATCAAAAAAAAAAAAAAAAAAAAAAGGTGTGATTCCACCATTCACCCTCCCTCCATCTGACCTCCCGCCTCCCCTCTGTTCTCCCCTGTCTCCCTTCTTCATCTTGGGCCATAGTTGTGATCTATTTTTCATATGAAAGTGTGAGTGATTATAAATTGCTTTTATAATAGTACTGAGTACATTGGATTTTTCCTTCCACTTTTGAGATACTTTACTAAGTAGGGTGCATAATGCAAGAGTACATGTCAGCTCTATTAGTATAGAGTAGTATAGAGTATAAATGTCTTAACACAATAACTAAGAAAATGAGATGAGGTATATATTAACCAGTGTATGAGATGAGGTATATATTAACCAGTGTGATGTAAGCATTCATAATTCTATATGAAATCAGTACATTATACTCCATAAATGCATTAATGTATACATTATCTATGTGTTTATGATTTAATAAAAAATTACAATTAAAATAAAAAAATAAAACAAAACAAAATAAAATAAAAGGCCAGGCACAGTGGCTCACACCTGTAATTCCAGTACTCTGGGAGGCCCAGGTGGGCAGTTGGAGGGGGATTGCCTGAGCTCACAAGTTGAAGAGCATCCTGAGCAAGAGTGAGACACCAGCTATGATGCTGGGCAGTATGCACGTGGGAGCCTGTAAATCCCAGTTACTGGGGAGGCTGAGGCAAGAGAATCCCAGAGTCTGAAGTTGCTGTGGACTATTACACCATGGCACGCCACAGAGGAGACAAAGTGAGATCTTTCCAAAAAAAAGAAAAAAAAAAGGTGGGGGGGGAGAAAAGAAAACAAAAAAACTATAAGGAAAACATCTACACTGAGAACAAATGAACTAATTTTGATGTATCAGTTCATAGTAGCTGGGATTATTTAAAAATTGTTTCAAAATATTCTGAAGATATTATGTTTTTACTTTTCCATACTGAAAAACAATTTAATAAACATGGTGTGTATTGATATAGTGATATTACTTGTTATAGAAAATGCTTTAGCTCAAATTTATATTAGCATTATCCCATAAATGAGACAATAGCCTCTGATGGATAAATCTCTAATTAAACTCATTACAACCAGCTAAACGCAACAAAGCCCAATTTTGTAATTACTTGAATGTTACCTTTTTATAATTAGAAGAAAGGTAAAACTTAATATAATCATTGTTGTTCTCATTGTTAATTACCAACTAATGATATTTTTCTTTTATTCATTATTCTGCAGTGTTGTTATGCAATCTTAATTTCATTCTTGATGTCTTGATGACATGACAATAATTTTGCCTGATGAGTAAATGAACAAAATGTAAAATATCTCAAATATTCTCTCAGGTAAATAAACTGTCTGTAAATTATTCTTTTTAAAAACTAGTTTCCTTTTATAGGTCAGTACTTCTTCTCTTTCTAAAATAAGGAATTATTATTGGTTCTGACCAGAAAAATTGGAATGGAAGTCTTTGTTTTTTTTTAATATTTTATTAGATACATTTATTTTACAATACAGCTTTAGATCAGATCGATGTTTGCTATGTGACAAGGATATAGCTTCTGTCAGAATAAAATTTACTTAATATTCTGTTTAATTTGTGGGGCTATATTATGAGTAAAAGTATAGTTTTTATGAAACTATATATTCCCTTCCTTCGTGGTAGCTCTACAAGACACTAAGCCTCAACTTTTAAATTTCATTGGGCCCATTCTTCACGCCAACTTCAATGCTAAACATTCTGCGTATGTGCTTGATTCACTCCCCACATCAATCCTATGTGACTATTTAGCAGTCTTGTCCAATCTGCAGCCACAAGCCACATGCTGATTTTATGAAGATTTTCTTGCTTATCTGTAGTGTCAGATCCCACAGCACATCGTACCCCATAAATGTATTAATGTACACAGTCATGATTTAATTTAAAAGAAAGGAAGAAAAAAAATAAATGAAATAAATAAATTTCAGCAACTCTGTGATAGGACTAATATTCTGAATTGTTCACAAGTTCCCAGGTCCAATGGACACTTTAATTACCTGCAATCTACCATGCAACTTTACTAATCACCAAAAATTAAACAAAACATAACAACAAAGGTGTTCCAAACAGTTTCTTTCTTAATCCAGTTTCTAGATAACATTAACATTATATTCAAGAATTTGAAATGATTATACATGTACTAATAGGAATAAATGTATAATCATCTCAGTGAAATATCTATGAAGATAAGAAAGAGATTTTTCTCCTGATACCAGTCAAATTTTGGTTTTCAGTATAAGCTGAACTTTTCTATATCCTAAGAAGGCCAGTAATTACAAAGCATTCATATAACAAGAAATTTCAAAACTCCCAATGTCTTTTTTAAAACCTCAAAAATAACAACCAATCTAACACTTGATTTCCATATGTTTTCTTTCAGATAAAGTAATATTTGTGTCATATTGAAGAATATTATTGTAAACCTTGTGAAACATTTTCACTGAAAATCATATAAAATTTGTTATTTTTTTCCATAAATTGATATTGCTTGGGGGTACATTGACTATCAATGTTTTTTGCTTTAGAATTTCCAAGAAACAATGATATATACATATCTAGATATGTATAAATAATATATATATATATATTATATATTATACAGGAGCTTTATTACAGGTAAAAGTATAGTTTTTATGAAACTATGTATTCCCTTCCTTCATGGTAGCTCTACAAGACCCTAAGTCTCAACTTTCAAATTTCAGCAGCTCTGTGATAGGACTGATATTCTGAATTCTTTACAAGTTCCCAGGTCCAATGGACACTTTAATTACCTACAATCTATGGTACAACCGTAAATATATGTAGATATGTATATATACATATATTATATACATATGTAATAATTATAGCCATATCTTTCTGATTTCATTTTCTTAATTCACCAGAAAGCACCTATGTTCACCAAACAGAATATTCTCAGTAATCTAGAGATGACCTTCAAAGGGTAATAAACAGGCTCTTCATTTGCAGAGTTTTATCAAATTAATAATGAATTATTTATTACTATAAAATATATTTTTGATAGTAGAAATGGGATTTGCTAGAGTAACTTCACTTATATAAGAACAAAAACTATTGCTTTTATAAATAAAAATCTTTCTTATTTTTAAGAGTTAAATATTATTACAAGTTTTTATTTATTGACAGTCTCTATATCTTCCCTTAACAATATGAAATAGCAATAATGTTTATATGTCAACTACTCAGTGTAAACTCAAATGCTGTATGATTCCTAAGATATGAATACTCAAAAAATAAAATATTAAACAATTATAATTTCCACTAATTTCCTTAGCATATACTAATCTTCAAATATCCAAACTCAGATAGAGGTAGTACTTTACAACTAAATTATTGAACAACACAGAATTAATCAAATGTGTTTGTTCATACTTTGAATTTACTCATAAATTTCTCTTAATTTTCAATTTCTCTTAATCCAATAAACAGGCAATCATGACTACTCTTTACTATTTTTCTGATCTTACTATTCATGCTTTTTATTATTATAAATACATATTCTGATTTTCTTGTTATTCAGCTCCTTATAAAAGTTAGCAGGTGAAATTCTGCAGTGCATGAAAGTGCTGTAAACTAACAAACAAACTCCTGGAAAAACCAACACCCAGCATCACCTCTGTTGGAGGTGTACTAAAGCTAATGGAGGGTGAAATGTGCTTCTTTAGATAATTTTCACAGATCTGATTACCCTCATCAATTACCCTCTTCATGACTCTAACTTCTACTTCCTGTTCTCCAGCGTTTACACTCTCTGCCATTGGTCAGGGAGGTGTCTTGTGGTCCCACTGAAGAGAATCAGAAAACGGAATTGAAATCATGAGTAATTTAAAGTGACACAAAGCTACTGATTTTATCCATTCATTAAGTGGCTCAAATGTTCCTCATTTAAAAGCTGCCATTATGTCACATTTACACGTGAGATTTCTTCTTATAAATATAATGTAGAGGAAAAAAGACAATAAAATATGAACAAAGCATATTTTATTTATACTGATTCTTGGAGGTGACTTGAAACATGTTTGTAGCAATTTCCCTGCACTTAAGTTTTTTACAGAATTTTTTATCATTACTAGTTTAAATTGTAGCTGCATCTTTGGGGAGTATGGATTTATGAACCTATTGGTGTGAACTACAGAGAAACCAGTGACAAACCCCATGCCTGGGCAAGTGCTTCTAAATGGAAAGAAATTTGGGGGCAGATACAAAGTGTAGATAACCAAATGGAAAACATTAGAAATTAATAACATAAATGAATGCAATGTTGCTGCTTACTATTCAGTAGGATTTCACTATTCTAACAATGAAAATACTTCCAAGTCTTTATTTCTTATTGCCTCATCAATACAAGTGTTCATGATAAATGTTACCACATTTTACAATGTCTATGGACAGAAAAAATATGCAAGAAAGCAAATTAAGATTTAGAAGAACATGAAGGTCAAATGCTAACATTTATCTAGTACCTATTAATGTGTCTGACACAGTTCTTTTTTTTTTTTTAAGATTCCTAAAATTTGTTGAATTGTATTTTTTTATTATTTTTTTTTTATTAAATCATAGCTACATACATTGATATGATCATGGGGCATCATACACTAGCTTCATAGACCATTTGACACATTTTCATCCCAATAGTCAACATAGCCTTCCTGGCATTTTCCTAGTTACTGTGGCATGACATTTACATTTCACATTTGCTGAGTTTCACACTTACCCTTGT
>CAUYPK010008777.1:0-35805 GCA_963574355.1 Loris lydekkerianus | reverse complement strand
CTGTACTGGGACTGTGAGCTCTTTGTAAGCTACGATTGGATCAAATTTCCTGTATCTGTCCTCACACACAGTGGCCACTCACAGCATGCTATTTAATTGAACATGTATGCAGTAAATTAGCCAAGTCTCCTAATTTCCTTTTGGCCTTCCTTTCATATCCTCTTCTTTTTAGCCTTCAACCAAGCTGCTTCCTTGAGCCAGAACGTCTCCTCTGTCCTCCTACATTAGTCTTCACATTGTCATGTACCTGTTTTTCCCTTCCTGCATGCTATCTAAAATTCTCTGTAATATTATAGCTTGCTGTGCTTCAATTGTACAGTCTCAAATTTTATGGGCAGTTTCTACATGGTAAGGAATTTTCATTAGAAAAATTTTTATTTTTAAAAATTCAAATAATATTACCCAGCAGTTCCTTACTCTCTCTTCTGTCCTGAGGGTCTAAGGCTGAGTTTGCTCATCCCCTTGTCCCCTTTGTTCCATAGCTGATTGAGTGATCAACTTGAGGTTCAATCTATATTTGTGAAATGAGTAAAAAACTTTAATTAAGGCTCAACACCCGTAGCAGAGTGGTTGTGGCGCCAGCCACATGGACTGAACCTGGCGGGTTTGAGCCTGGCCCAGGCCAGCTAAACAATAATGACAAGTGCAACAAGAAAATAGCCGGGCATTGTGGTGGGCATCTATAGTCCCAGCTACTTTGGAGGCTGAGGCAAGAGAATCGCTTGAGCCCAAGAGTTTGGAGGTTGTTGTGCGCTGTGACGACACAGCCCTCTACCAAGTGCAACAAAGTGAGACTGTCTCAAATAAATAAAAATAGACCACTTTCTAAGATCTTGGTATGCTCCTCTGTCCTCGGCTATCCTCGCCTTTTCTATTGTCTGTCATCCTGATTGGAACCTTTATCCAATTCTTCTGCTCAGTAATTCTAGCAAATACTCAGGCAACTGCCTGAAAATTTCTGACCTCTTTGAAATTCGCCATTTCTTACTGGCCTCAGGTAACACTAATTCTCTGCCTTGACTGTCCTTCTAACTAGTTGCAGGGACTAGATAAAATCTGGAAAATGTTCAGCAGCCGCCAGAACATTCCTTGTTCTATATGAGCTCGAGTTCTCTTATCACTGTACATTTCACCTTCCTTTCTTGTTGACCCTGCCATTAGCATTCCTGTAACTGGCCCGCTAGGCCTGTTATCAAGAACCAGTTTCAGTCCCTACCAACAGGAGACCATCCTCCTATTTACCAAAAGTGGTGTGAACTTTCCTCTTCTCCCTAATAAAATTCCCTTATATCCCGTTCTTGCCTCTTTATGTCGGGAGAAGAATCGCCTGGCCAAGGTTAAAGCTCTCTTTTGTGTTTTCTTCCAGGATTATGTTCCTTCCACTTACTCCCTCCACCTCAACTCTCCCTCTCAACTGCCCTTGTCATCTTCCTAAAAAAGACTCAAGTTTCTTTTATTCTAAAAATCCTTTCCGCTGATACCGGCCTCTAGTTACTTTCCTGTCATCTCAAATTTTCTGGAATAGCCTACAGCTGTTCCCTGCATGTCCTAACGACCGGCTCATTTCCTAATCCCGTGAAACCTGGTTTTCACAATTTCCCCTAAATATGGCACACCAAATGTCAGTGGGAGCACCTGCAGTCTTCGAATCTGACTACTAATTCCCATCTTGAAAATCTTTTTCTTTTCTTTTCTTTTTTTTTCATTAAATCATAGCTGTGTACATTAATGTGACCATGGGGCACCCTACACTGGTTTTATAGACCGTTTGACACGTTTTCATCACACTGGTTAACATAGCCTTCCTGGCATTTTCCTAGTTGTTAAGACATTTATATTCTACATTTACTAAGTTTCACATGTACCCTTGTAAGATGCACCCTAGGTGAAAATCTCTTTAGATTATAACACATACCGATTTCTCACTGCCTGCACTGCTCACCACCACCCGCTCTATTGAGTACATCCTTGCTTCCCACATGTAGGTCTTTTCCTCAAGGTTTGCTCTTAGCCTGGTTTTAGTTCTATTCTTCCCCTTAGAGGTCTACACTACACACGCCCTTTCACTCCCGTGTGGATGACCAGCCACCACGAACCTCTTAAACTCTATAGACTTTTTTTCGCTATTACATGCAGGCAACTCCATCTGCACTGTAAGTGTTTATCCCAGGACAACACTTAACTTGTACCACTCTAGGTATCCCAAAGTAATTCCACACTTTTTTTTTTTTTTTTTAAAGAAAACTACCATTCTCCCATTTGCCTAAGTTTAATATCTCAGTATTATCTTTAATTCTTTCCTCCATCCCCAACCCACATACAAACCAACACAGAGTCGGTACAGATTTGCCATCTACAATACTTCTCACATTTCCTTCCCTCCTTTTTTCCCATTCCTACTCATCTGCACGCTAGTTCAGGACCTTACTCCCTCCGACTTTCTTCTTCTAAACTGGCTTTCCAATCTTAATCTCTGCCATTTCAATCTCCCACAATTCCCTGACACACACCTATAATCCAACTCAGAGTCTCTTGATGGGAGTACAGCCTAGCTGGGCTTTGAATCATCTGAGGTGCTTTTTAAAACAAAAGCCAAGGCTCACTCCCAGAGATTCTGATTAAACTGGCCTCAGGTGGCACAGGCTGGGTTCCTTGGTGGGGGTTGTGGGGGTGGGGGTGGGGTTGCTTCTGCTCACAGGTGATTTTAATGTACAGCTAAGGCTGAACACCACAACTAGCCAAACTGGAATTGACTTTTCTCAAACATACACCTTGTTTTCTAATGTTAAATTTACTCAGCTAGTTTTGTCTAGCTTTCTTCTATAGCACTTCCTTGCTGAGGACTACCGTTGAGCCACTGTGCTTAAACAAACATGTTCCATCTTATAACTTATAAATAAAGCTGAAACTTTCATTCAACCTCCACTCCCCTCAATCAACCTCTCCTTTCTTCCTTCTAGCCAGATATCACATGCACATATGCAGCAAGGAGATTTTTATAAAGCTTATTTTTTTTTTGTCAACTAGATCGTAACTTTAGACAATTTTTTTGAACTTGAATTTTTATCTCTAAAATAAGAAGACTGGATTAGACAACCTCTAAGTTTCTTTCTACACAAAAATAATGACTCTTTGCTCAAATTATGATTCTGATTATTTATTATTATAAATAGCTTCCTGGACTACTGGTGAATGATGCCTACAGTGTATTTCCTTTAAATATCCAATTCAGAACACTTCTAGGTTCTCTCAAGATTCTTGCAATTAAAATTATTACGTATCTACTATGATTCTGACAGATACCATCTTTTTGTGTTCGGGGTTTTCTTTTTTGTTTGTTTGTTTTTTGAGACAGGGTCTCACTCTGTTGCCCAGGCTAGAGTAAAGTGGCACCATTAAAGCTCACAGCAACCTCAGACTCCTGGGTTCAAGCCATCCTCCTGCCTCAGCCTTCCAAGTATCTGAGACTACAGGTACTTGCCACAATGCCCAGACAATTTTTTCTTTTTCTGGAGAGATAGGGTCTCATTATGCTGCTCAGGCTGATTTTGAACTCTTTTTCCTTAAGGGAAACTCCTGCCTAGGCCTCCCAAATTGCTAGGATTGTGGGCGGGAGCAACCACACCTGGCCCAGACATCATCTTTGTAATAATGCAAAATGGAACCTTTAAAGTAGCTTTTTAATCACTGTAATCTTAACACAGCCAGAATAATGGTAAGAAGTACCATCACACAAATTCTTAAAACCAGATGCCAAGTTAGCTACTATTACCATTCACAAATTGACAAAATCAGTTTGTTCTATAACCATATAAACCCAGAGAAAACATGCAAGTTCAGCTTTCAAGTTATTAATTTTAATGTATGAAAAATAACCATGGCAATGAAATAATTTGCTACTTATTCCGGATCGCTAAGTGCAGATGATATAAGGAGAAAAAGTTTCATTTCCTAAATTAAGGTCAAATATATTAATTATGAAGGAAAGACTTCCTGGTAAAGAGAATGGAACTGTTAACAGCTGACTAGCTGCAGCAGAAGGCACTGGGCTGGCTGCTAAAAAAAAAAAAAACAAAAAACCTGAAGGAAATCTCTGTCAGATTTAAAGAGTTCTGCCTCTACCCTAGCTATCACCAACAGTTTCTTATCTTCTCAAGCCACGCCTTTGCTTCTGCATCCTCAAAATGAAGACAGTTAGCTACATAAATCAATTCCAAAGTTGCCTGATAAAATCACCCAGGAAGCTTTTTGAAAATACAAAATGCCAGGCTCCTCCCCTGGAGATTCTTCTGATATAGTCTGAGCTATGACACAGACTTCTGAATTTTTAATTTTTTAACTACTAACATGTTTTCATACATGGCTAAACAGACATTAAGATACAGTCTAAGATATACTTCTAGCTCTAAGATTCTACTGTATATAGAATAATGACATAGTAGGTGTTCAACAGATACAACAAAATGGCTAAGACTAGAAAAATCAGTAACTGTCAGGTAAGCACATACACGGCCACTTTAATTATTTCTAATCAGTGAAATAAAGGAAAAAACAGCCCTCAAACTATCACTTGGCTAAAAGGAGTCATGTTGTTTTCAAGATGTGTAAAAACACCAAACTTTCTTGCAGTTAAAAGGAAAATGTATAGTAGGAGGTATGCACAGCTAAGGATGAGAAGTGTCTTACACTCTTTTTATGTTGCAGTATTTCGTTGTTTCAAAAAGGGATTGTGGGGTTTTTTTTGTTTTTGTTTTTTGTTTTTTTGTAGTTTTTGGCCAGGGCCAGGTTTGAACCTGCCACCTCTGGTATATGGGGCTGGTGCTCTACTCCTTGAGCCACAGGCGCCGCCCGGGATTGTGTTTTTTTTGTGTACAGAGCTATATATAAAATCTGCAGTGAAATACATCACTCTAATAAAAAGGAAAGATTTAGGGAAAGGGGACATTTCAAAGATTACATCAACCTTCTGGATGGTTTCATTAATTAATTAATTTTCTGCATTATAATTAATCCTCTGAGTTTGGTTCCAGTATCAATTTTAGGGTAAAAATGTAATTAGTTTTTAGCTCATTTCCCTTCATTTTAAAGACTACTGTTTTTTGGTTTTAATTTTTATGTCTTAGTAATAAATACCTGGAATATTCTATGGTTTCAGATTTTGAAAACTACATAACAGACTATTTTTACAGATTTTTCTTAAACCTTCATAGAAAGAAACACATCTACATTTTCACATTTCATGTTTCTGCTAGCTTACATTTTATAAACTCGGTTAACAGGAAACTACTCAATTATAGAAATACTGTTTTGATTTTATTAACAATTAAATTATCTAAGTAGAACTTTTTTGAAACAAAAAAATGTAGCAGTCAGAAAATACACTGCAAAAGAACCATTTAGCATAAACATCCATTCTGTCAAACTATTCTAGTTGGGGAAGGGGGATAAAAGTGTGGAATAAATAAATCTATTTGACATGTTATTTTCCATTCAGCAGTATCAAATAAATGGCATTGGCATTGTAAGAAATTCCTGGTGACTCTTCCAAAGTATTAGCACTTTAAAAGAATGATTAGTATTAGGTTCAAAAGCCTAGAACTCATAAGCACTTGTAAGGACACACCCTATTATTTTTTTCTTCCTATGATTAAACCATCAAGAAAGAGGAAGTTTTGAATCAAAGTGTTTACGCATTGCCACCTGACAAGCCTGTGAGAAATCTGAACCTCTAACTTACTGCTATTTTGAAGTAGGGACCTAACATTATGCCAGAGTTCATATAGGGCAGTAGGAACAGCAGACCACTACCTTAACATTTTAATGTTAATGTATCTGTATATAGCCAGGAGTTAAAAACACCACAGCATACTTCATTCTCATAGAAGTTATAAATTTCTTTCAAGAAAAGATCCTGCTTCTTAGTCTTCTTATTACAGCTAAAGACACCTCTTATGCCAACTTCTAATTATACCAAGGGTCTGAATAAAAACAGAAAAAAATCCACAGTATTTTGAGCAAGTCTGTGTTTATATACATTATACTTCATTAAGGAGCCAAATCTCAATGAAATGCTCTATAAATATTAAGGGATCAGTGATAACATCACATAACTTGAGTTTGAGAAGAAAATACTTCACAATTTAAAATACTAGAACAAAAAGTAGCTTCCAAAACACAATTATTCGTCTTTTAAAATGTTCCTTTCAGAGCACAAAGAAAATATTTGATGGATCAAATGTCACATTGTCAACAAATAGGTTCAGTGGTTTGATGGGAAAGCATTAAAACAGATTTCTACCAATTATATCCTGTCTATATAAAACAAAGGCAAACCTATATACAAAGCACAAATACATACTCCTGAACTAACAACCAAATCATCTATGAGTAATGACCAAAACAGAAAGCTGGATAAGAGTTTTGATAACCTGGGTTCAAATTATGTCAACACCTTGTTCTCAAATGCAAATAATTATTCTCAAGTGCAGGTAATTGTTGACATTATCATTTAGTCATAGGAGTCAGAAGGAGACTCAGTGAGACTGAGTGTAAAAGTCTATCAGACTATATAGTCTGAGCACTTAACACGATCAAAATTTTATCAGATCCAAAGATTCTAACTATGTAGTGGTTTCACCAGACTAAAAAAGTAAGATTTAAAGTATTTACTCTTTCTACAAGAGGTTTAGGCCCTTAGATTTCTTATTGCACAGGACATGAAAAGTATAGTTTTATGAGGCCAATTCATTAAGGAAGTGAAAAAGTATGGATAGAAACAGTTTTAAAACATCTCTCTAATAATGTGAACTATTCCCTTGGTGCACTCTAAACTTCTAGAATGCTTTATTAAAGTAACAGTACCAGAGACTCCCAGAATGTCTACAGAACTGAGTTAAGTCTTGCTGATGAAGCTAATTTCTGATTAACTCAAGAGAGTTAAAGACAAACATTTTTTAAAACTTACACTATAGATATGCCCCATTTCAAGAAACTAGGACATACACAAAACCTCATGCTTACAAAAATAGCCAAAGTAGGGAGTGACTGTTAATGTTCCAAAAAATTTTCACCTTATAAAGTAATTCACTTTGGCATTTATTGAAACAGAATTTTCAATAAATGAATTTGGATTACAAAGTTTAGATTAATGCACTTTCCATCTACTCCATAATTTGAGCTCACCTATGTCAGATTCAGTATCTAAAGGGAAAGTAAAATGGGTGTGCAGGAAGAAAAAGTCAAAGCAAAAAAAAAAAAAAATCATAGTAATAGTACGGGTTAATAAATGAAGAAATCAAGAGACAGTTTCATTAATTAATATATTTTCTGCATTATAGTTAACATATGTACTTTCTTCGTGTCACCTTATTTTCTGATAAGTATTGATATTTCGTTATATTCAGACATGAGTACATTTCAACAGTCTTTTGCAATAAATATCATAAAATAATAGAGATTCGCATAATAAATATTCTTTACAATAAAAAAGTTTAACAGACTTTTGTCTTAAAAATAGTCAGAATTCAACTTTGTGATTTATACATACAATATACAAAAAGTACCACAAATTGTGGTTAAGGCAATGAAAACACAGAAAAGGTTAGAATTAGTTAGCTGTTAACTAACCAAGGGGCCAAAAGGACCATTAAGGAGCCAAAATCACTGTAGGCAGCATAGTTCTGTGACACCTATAGATTGATCAGCTACAAATATCAACATCAGTTATCCAAGTGCCCTCAATGACAACAAAAATTTGGTGAAGAGCGTGGGATATGGAAGGAAGGTGGTTGAGTCCTTCACAAATACAAAAGCTAGAGTAAAAATGAGCAAGATACAACAAACGCATCTCCAATGTGAAGATGTACATTGTAAAGCGAATCTGAAATAACACAGAAAGGAATTTAAAAAAAAAAAAGAAAAAGAAAGAAAGAAAGAAACACCCGGCATTTCCAGAGTAAGGTAAGGCCAAAACTGAGGGGAGAGAAGTTTTAAGGGACAGGCAAAGAGAGGGCAATGGTTAAAGGAAAATTTTATATGTTATAACAAAAATAAATCCACTATGCTACTTAAAGGTCCAAAGCTAGGAAAATAGCCCTAACTGGAAACAGATTTAATACATAGCTTATTTAAGCAATTGAACAGTTGCTTCCTTAAAAACCAACTTCCCTGCTCCCACAGTAGCCAACCAAGAACAGCTCTAAATCACTGTAGTCTGAGTGTGGGTGTATGTTCATGAACATAACAACTTTGGAAAGTTGTTTGCAGTATAAAAAGGCTACACCAAAGCCCACTGGCTCTCAGTATCCTCTCCAGGAAACGGCAGAGGCTCTAGCCATAAGTGGGAGCCCAGTACAGTTTCACAGTCCAC
Organism: Loris lydekkerianus; assembly: GCA_963574355.1. Lineage (NCBI taxonomy): Eukaryota > Metazoa > Chordata > Mammalia > Primates > Lorisidae > Loris > Loris lydekkerianus. The sequence continues at coordinate 27,437 of CAUYPK010008777.1, read as the reverse complement.
ACTTATTGAAGATCATCCATGAGAAAAGAATGAAATCCATGAGTCAAACCTTGGGAACAGGGAAAAGAGAAGATGGGAAACCTGGAAAATTCTAAAGAAAAGAAAATCAGTATCTAACAGGATCTTTTTGAACAGCCACAACTTAAAAGCTAGAAGTTCAGGATGTATCATCCACCTCCAAAAATCATGATGGTTTACCCTGACCCCGGGAGGGGCAGCTCTCCAGCTTACAATAGACAGTGTTGGAGTTCTTACATCTGCACCCTGGGCGATGGATCCAATCATAACACCCCCTGCACAACTTCAGGCATCCCTTAGCAGGAGGATAACAGAGTAAGCAAGGTAAAAATAAAGACATAGCTCCCATACACAGGTATCTAGAGCAGCAGTGTGACTGTGAACAGGAGCAAGGATTATCCGAGTAAGAATCCCCTTCGTCATCATTGGAGCAGTGATAGAAGATGCCCTTGACTAAGCACATGCACGTTCCGTATTCCACCATGCTCTCAGCAGAGCAAAGGCACTGCCGGTTACAGGCCAAACAGGATGGCAGGGTCCTGGGAGCTGTACATTCTCCACACTTGCACTTCCCACACTGTTCGCAGATGAACTTGTGCTGTGTCAAGTCCTCTTTCAAGGAACCCTTTAAGTCGTCCACAATCAGCTGGTTGGGCTGAGTCCGGATTGCCCTTTCAGATCTATGACCAGGGACTGGTCTGGTTGGTGGCGACCTTAACAACAGTCCCTGCTCAGAAGAGGCACTGCTGTTGCTCCCAGAACTGGCTGCACTTCCAGTGCTGGTCGATCTGCTCAAAATGGGGACCCTGGCATTATTTGGGAGTACTGCATGTCCCAGGTGGCTGGTAGGTCTATGCTCATAGTTATTATTCACATTAACTGGTATGATTTCATGAGTCCTTTCATGCTTTTCTTGTCTTGGTGCTGTCCGAGGAGCAGGTCTCTTCACGACTGAAGGCCCTTCTGTGTATTCATTGCTGCCTCTGATGGCCTTGATCTGGTCTAAGGACAAAATAGCAGCAGGCTGAACCTCTCGCTCATAGTCTAATCTCTGACGGCTATCCAAAGAAGGCTGCTGGATCACAACTAACGAACTGCCACTGCCATGTTGACTTTGGGGATCCATGTGTAGTGATGTCGAATTCTGGCAATCAGTGGAGACCTGGCATGCATCTGAAATCCTAAAAGGAAATCAAAGATGAAAAAAAGAGAGAGAGAAAATAAATGACAGTAATCATTTTTTGAGGGGAAAAATCCTGTCAAGTCACAAATTGCCTAAACCACCTAATAATCTCCTTCACCAGCAGATTACAATGATGCTGAGGTTCTGGCTAGAGACCAATCCCAAGAGAGGCTGAGGACCACATCATAGAAGAACGTAAGCAAAAGACCCCAAGCCATAAAAATTGGAAGTTTTTCCAACATTTAAAAAGTGGAATCAAGAGGAAGTTATGCCTTCCTGTTTGTGAATTTAACAAATAATTAAAATGGGAGTATGCCTTGGTAGGAAATATTGAGTATAGAGTGGAGTAGCTCTCATCTGAAGAAAGCTCAGCATAAATTCATCAGTGGTTTCCATAAAGGAAACGACTTTTTTAAAAACTGAAAATGATTTCGGTGCTGTTGTCTTGTTATTTGTGTGCTATTACCAGCATTAGATTAATGATGAAAAATTAAGGCATTTTTGTAAAAGTTTAAGAGATGCCAAGATAAAATGAAATCTCGAAATAAGAGGTAATTCTGAGTAGAAATGGGAGATTTTAAAGCAGCTCATTATTTATCCAGAGCTGCAAAAATGAATTTTTGAAGAACACAACAGTTCTTGGTGTTTCATAGCCAACATACACCCAAGATTCAATGAATATAGTTCTGTGAATGTTGTAATAGAGATCACAGTTGAAATCATGACAAGATTTTTTTTTTAAGCTTAAGTAAGGGCGCACTCATATAACAAGATAACATTTATGCACCAATAAGTATTAGGCCTTTAAAGCAGCATGGGGAAATCTTGGCCGTTTTAATTATCTGTAATTCCTCTAATTTAAAAATATGTATTTAACTACAGATCTTGATTTTCAAAACCATTGCCAATGTTAAGTCAATATGCTTCCTGTAATAAAATGAGTATACTAATATCCTGATAAAAGCATTTGTGTTTCCTTATTAAGAGTAAATTATTTCTAAATTATAATGTATTCTTCATAAAACTATCAAACATAAACACATTTGTTTTCATTCAATGGTAAACTAGAGTATTTTTCACACAAATTCTTTCTAAAGTCTACAGGTTCAATCTGGTTGAAAAATGAAAAGACAAAAATTCCCATTCCCCACTACCACACTTAAACAAAACCACAGATTAGCAATAAAGCAAAGTCAACTCCGTTTCCTATATTAACTAATGTCCCCAGACTAATTTTTTGGAGTTCTCTTTATTTTCACAACCCATATCGCCCAAGATTCCACGTAATTCTACCTGCTCTGCACGCGAGGAGAAACACGTTCATAACCTCTGGGATTCACTCCTCGAGTCCTTACGGGCTGTTTAAAAACATCTCATCGTTATGCCTCCACAGTATCATTGCTCCTCTCAAACAACTGTTTAACCCAATACTTTGAAAGCAAAGGATCCCTAAAGTACTGCCAGGTTCCACACGAAAGGCAAAACCGTGGAGAAGGATTTGAATAGTGTAATCCCACACACCAAGCACAATTTAAATTTGCATTCTAAACGATAGTTGTAATGAAGCTCAGGCACGCTGTTAAATTAAACTGCCAGATCAAAATTAAAAGCGAAAAAAATTCGCCACCTCTGCCCGTTTCAAGCAGTGACAGTCCTCGATCCATCCCCAAACACGCTCACTTCGCTCTCGGCACACTGTTTTCCCCAAGAAAACACGAATGGAAGTAAAATACCTCTTCGGACAATCTCATCTCATCTTAAGGATCCCCGCGGATTTCCAACACGCTTTCTGCGCAGCCCACCAAGGTTTCTAACACACCATGAAGGGCCTTCAGAGTTAACGCGGTCGCCAAAGGCAAGCCCACGGTCTGGCTGAACATAAGCAAATATCTGCCTTTACTTTATAGCAAAAGCTTGATTCACCGGGGGTCGGGGAGAAGCCAGCCCCGGGCGGCAGGGAAGCGCCGCCACATTGCCAGTTACGACAGTGGAGCTGCGCCCTCTGCAATCCGCACGGAGAGCGGCGGTGAATAAATAGTTGACAGAGAGGAAGGAAAAGGAAAAAGTTATGAATGAAAACAAGTTTTCTCTCTCTCCCTCTCTCGGGCAGGAGGAGGGGAGGAGACTGAGGTTACCATTACCTCAGGAGGGCGGACTTCCCCACTTTTAAAGTGGCAGTGCCCTGTCCCCTCCCCTTGCCTTTGCAGGGCGCTCAAACAAGAGAGCTGAAGCTGGCATTGGCTCAGGCTAATTCTGCCCAGGGGGTTACCAGTGCGTTCGGGGCTTGCCTCCCTACACACACACACACACACACACACACACACACACGCGCGTGCGCGCGCCTTCCCCGGACCCACGGCTGAGGACCCACTGCCCTGGAGAAACCCCGCGGGTGGCACAGACCAAGACGCTCCTCGCCTCCCCACCCCCAAATCCTTGAATTAATTCATGTTTCACATGCAGAGCTCCTCTGAGAGAACAACCCCAACCACCGCTCCAGGAAAGTGGAGACCAGGAGACCCCCGCCTCGTCTTCCTCCGCCCCGCTGCGCCCCAAGCGCCCCCCCCCCCCCAGCCGCAGCCCCAAGTCGGCTGGGGGGAGGGCCCGCGGCGCGGACAGCTTCCCTCCCCCAGCCGCCGCGCGCTGCCAGCACCTGCCGCTGCGAGCACGCCCCGCCCGCGCGCCTCCGACCCCGCGGGCCCAGGGCGGCCGCCGCACACTCACCTAGGCCGAAGCGCTGGCTGGGGGCCGAGCCGTGCGACCCGGCCCAGGTCCCGGGCGGGCGGCGGCGTGCGCGCGCCGCATCAACCGCGGCGGGGAGGACGAGGGGGCATCGCCAGAGCTGCGGCAAGTCTGCCCGCGGCCTCCCCCGCCCCCGTCGCCGCTGGCCAGGAGCGCTCCCCGCGGCCCCCTTTCGGCTGCGGAGGGCAATTCTCCCGCGGCTCTGCGCGGCCGGGCGCAGGTCTCTCACGGCTCGCGTGCCCCGGGCGGCTCCGGCACATCCACCTCCGGGGCCGTCCTCCCGCAGTCCCCTTCCAAGAACCAGTTTTTTAAAAAATCCTCTGGGGAGGGCTCTCCGCGTCTCCCAGAAAAGCGAGCTGGGGCGGCGAGAAGGCGCTGACGGGCCAGATGACCGGCGCCCGGTGCTCAGACGAGAGTTCTCGGGTTCAGAGCGCTCCTCGCAGGGAAAGGAGGAAGGGGTGGCGGCCTCCTGGCCAGTGAAAATCCACGTCACGGGCGTTCGAGACCGCGCAGCGTCCGCGAGCGGCGCAGGCCCCGGCGGGACTCCTGGGCACGCGCCTACGACGCCGAGGTCGCCGCTGCCGGGTAGGGGGTGAGGTGGATTTTTTTTTACCAGCTTTGGTGAGGAAATAAAGAAAGGAGCGAAGTTTGGCGGTCCTCCTCAGGGCAGGCGTCGCCCCTTGTTCCCCGCGCAGACGGAGGCACTTTCCCGATCCCGCACCCTGGGCAGGTGGGGGCTGAGCGTCCCCGGGAACTCCGGTCCTCGCAGGTCAGCGTCTGCCCGGCGGCGCTCACTCCCGGTCCTCTGACCCCCAGCTCCTCGGCAGGAATCCCTGCGCCAGATGATCAGAGATAGAAACGCGTGAATTTCCCTTTCTTCCTGGCACTAGGACGCGCCGCGCGCCCGCCGCCGGGCGGAGAGGAGCGGGGCGGGCCACTCGCCAGCTAGCCCGCTGCCCGCTGCCATGTGCTCCCTGTTGCTGCTCCCAGTGATTGACAGGCGGGCGCACAGGCGGCGTGTCAGCAATGAACCAAAGTAACATGCAGCCCTGCACGTTTTTGCCGTAGTGTTTGTGCCCTTGGAATGCCTAGGAGTTCAAACAACGTTCAAGCAACGCCTCTGCGCACTGGAAATCAATACACAGAGACGGGAAATTCAGGTTTTACACCGGTGCGTCGCTCGGGATCTGGTCACCAACAATGCCTAAACAAACACGCACTTGGTCCACACACCGAGGAGCCAGACCCTTTTCAGCATAAATGGGCCCTGTGTTTCACACATTCGATTGTTTCATACTTTAAACTTGTTACTGGTTTGTTACGAGAAAAAAAAGGCGACAGGGACCCTGGTTTTTCTTTTAGCAATAACATTTGCTTTTAAGAGCATTCGTTTTAGCGATGGGAATGCTACTGGTGTTTTGAAATGCAACCAGTAATCTTAGCTGAAAGCGAGTTCAAGGCAATGTTCAGTTCCTTGCAAAAGCCAACATTTCTCACCTTACCTTTCCTAAAATGTCTACGGAATGAAAGGAAGGAAACAGTTCTTACCTAAGGCAAAGATTGGAAATTGCTTTTCAGGCACATTTACAGCGACTGTAGCTGTTCCTTATCCAGGGCAGGGAGCTCTGTCTGCTGCTATCACTCTGCAAACCACAGCGTGCTTAACACAGCGCTCCCACTCCGGCTCGGCAGAATTTCTGCTCTGCGCCTCCACCTCCACCTCCACTCCAGGACACGCCTCCAGTGATATCATGTGTCAATCACGCGGGCTGCCCGAAAACCTGGAACAGGATTTCCTCAACTGAGGTCTCCTCTTTCGTTTCTGTGTACCAACTTGGAAATGTTGCCATATAGACTCGTGCAATAAACATCCTTTAATCTTCGGTATTACCTCTAAATATTCTGCAACTACAGTTTGTCATAAAGAAAACATTCTAATTTAGTTAACAATTTTTAGTTATTGACCTCAATGAAAAGGATTGGTGGACTTGGAAAATAATTGTGAAGAATAAAAGAAGATGAAACAAATTATATGCCAAACCATCACTTCTGATCAACTAAAAGGAAAATGTATATTCATATAAAAGGATATTTATATAACATTACAGTTCCTATTTAAAATTGTTCAGAATATGTGAAATCTGAAACTTCAAAAGTGGCACTCCTTGGATATGTCATAAATGTGAGATTTCCTGGTGTAGGTTTTTAAACAATTGGCTTTCCTTGGCGTGTGATATAGTTTCTCAAAAACCACATGAAAAAAATCCAAAATTTATTAATTTTTTGTAATGTATTTATATAATTTTCAAAAAAACCACATCCAACCTGTTTACCGTCAAAAATGAGCTAAAAGGCAATTAATTAAAATAGAAAAATTTACTAAGTTTTATGACTTGTAATAACATGTGATGTGTCACGGAAAGACACTACTTTAATAACTAAGAAATTTGCTTTTTGTTTTCTCACAAACTATGAGGTTGCAGACATTTATCATCAAAATCATGTCATTTGTGCTTCAGTGAGGATAATATATGTGAAATTTAAGGTTCCTTAGAGTTTAAAAGATACCCCCAAACTGAAAACATATAGTTAGTAAAAAGTAAATATTTTTTCAAGTACTACATATCAGAAGTAGGTTAAAGTCTTTGACAAAATGAAGCAAACAAAAACACAACTCTAAAATTTAAATCTAAATCATATAAAAATATGTAATTTTTAAAAATCTCCTTTCCAATATATATGCATATATACACTAGACTTAAATATCTGAGCACTTTCAAAAATTAAAGTTGTGCTTGAAATTGCCTCTGAGGAACCTAGGGCATTATTAAGAAGACGAAAAACAACCAATATCACTAAAAAATAATATAGAACAAGAATGAAGCCAAGAAACTACATATTCATGCTTAATATTATGAATTGTATTAAAACAGCCTACTTAAAAGTATACAATTGATTTTATTGTATATATTTTCTATTTTTTTCATAGATTTCATGAGATTCTGTGATGAATAAACTTTTACCCATGATGGACTGGGTCTTTTTGTGAATATATTTGGAATTGTCAAATCAAAAATAGAATATCACTTTAGAAAATCTTGTTTGGTTCTTCAAAATTGTCACATTAACTATTATCACAATTTTGGGATGAAAGGTTAGTTCACCAATATGATAAAACCAGGAGAGGGAGCACTGAACATTCTACTTTCATAAATCCAGCAAAAATATATTTGAAAGATTTCTATTACAAATACACTTCAAAGTATTTCAACCAGAGATGTCTGAAAACAATTTTCATGAGATTAAGTTTTTAAAATTACAATAATAAATAAATCCCATAAGATTTTATCTAAAACACCAGCATTACCGGTCATGTTCTTTTTTTTTTTTTTTTTGGTAGAGACAGAGTCTCACTTTACCGCCCTCAGTAGAGTGCCATGACGTCACAGGACTCACAGCAACCTCCAGCTCTTGGGCTTCAGCGATTCTCCTGCCTCAGCCTCCCGAGCATCTGGGACCACAGGCGCCCGCCCCAGCACCCAGCTGTTTTTTGTTGCAGTTGTCATTGTTGTTTAGCAGGCCCGGGCCAGGTTCGAACCCGCCTGCCTTGGTGTATGTGGCTGGCGCCATAACCAGTGACAAACGGGCTCAGAGCCGGAACCTAAGGATTTATACCCTCAGATTAATCCGAATTTTTTTTCTTTTTATTTTTTTAAAGACAGAATCTCACTTTAGCGCCCTCGGTGGGGTGCTGTGACGTCACAGCTCACAGCAACCTCCAACTCCTGGGCTGAGGTCATTCTCTTGCCTCAGCCTCCCCAGTAGCTGGGACCACAGGCGCCCGCCACAACGCCCGGCCGTTTTTTTTTTTTTAAACCGAGTCTCACTATGTCGCCCTCCTCACAGCTCACAGCAACCTCCAGCTCTTGGGCTTCAGCGATTCTCCTGCCTCAGCCTCCCGTGCATCTGGGACTACAGGCACCCGCCACAATGCCCGGCTATTTTTCTGTTGCAGTTTGGCCAGGGCTGGGTTTGAACCCGCCACCCTCTGTATATGGGGTCGTCGCCCTACTCACTGAGCCGCAGGCGCCATCCATGGGTCATGTTCTATTAAGAAATCAAATATGCTGTACAAGTTGATCAATAACCCTTTACATCATTTAACACCAAAATGCATGCATATGTTTTTTCTTTAAATATTACAAATAAATGTAAGCATAGTCTTGTCACCTTGTATCTAAAAAATATTTAATGAAATCTGCCTCTCCTTTTGATTGCCTACAAATATAAGACTTTGTAGGAATTCTAAATTTTTAGCTTAAAATATACATTATTCTTTATTTAGTAAATGTAATTAGCATGTACCCTGGCTAGAAATGGACAATTGGAGTATGAAATTTTTCTAAAAAGGAAAAACAGTGTAAAATACCAATGGAAACATCTTGTAATAAATTTTATTTTTACAGTATTAGATATGTATAAATGAAATGAAAAGTGACTTGTTCTTTATTTTCATGTAAAGACAAGATTAGCCATCTCTTCTGCTGATGCGATTTAAAAAAGAACAAAGTGAATTGAACAAAATTTGGTAACTCCTTACAACTGCTAGTGATTGAAAAAATTAAAAAGTGGAGTACTAGCAGATTTAGTTTACTCATTCATCTACTTTATTTGCCAAAATAAAAATAGAAGAATCATAATATGTTCCAAGCTTTTGAAAAATAATACCTTATTAATTCTTCCAATGTTTCTGTGAAATCATGATAATAAACGTACTATAGTCTTTTACATCGTTGAGAAACAAACACACAAAACTGAATAATCACAGAAGTTGATGAGTTAGCCTGTAAGAATCTAATAAATCAATAAAGACCAGTAATGGAAACTAAGTTCTCTTTACTTTCCTTTTAGGGCAATAGTCACTATATTACTATACTTCCCAAGAAAAGTTGGCAAGGATAGGCCATTTTATTTTCAGTTTCCTTTTGTAAACAATCTTTGTAGTTGACAGAAATAGACCAACCTATTCTGTAAATTTTCCATAAACATTCTCTTCATTTTCATAAGCATAATTCTCATCCTTCTGCCCTATTTAAAGTACTAATGTTCTGTATTGGTTTCAAATTCTGGAAGTGGGCAAATGAAGCAATAACATTGAGTAAGTTACACCGAATGATTTGTAGAGTGTCAGCTCTGTAATTCTACAACTAATCATGTGTGTACTTTGTCACAAGAGATTGTTTTTCCGCAGGCTGTAAGAAAAGAAAAAAATGCACATGGAAGTGTTGCATGCCCTTCATTTCTTAAGTACCATATTCCTTTACAAAGAATAAAAGTGACAAGAGTTCAGATAAACTGCATCACTACTATATATCAAAGATTTTACTAATTAAATCCACATGCTAAGGTTGTTTAAGGAAACATCTTTGTCCTAGTACAAAACAGTCCTCATTTCTTATCTAGCCAATTGCAAAATAAATCCTGTCTTCTTTCCTGTCCTAGCGATGTTAAATGTTCCCCTCTGAGCCTTGACTTATCTTCACGTGTATGAACCATCTCTTCTGCAGACTCGATTTTCGAAACAAGGAGGGGAATGGTGCTTATAATGATTACCTAGTATCGCCCATTCTGGTCAGCAAAAGTTATTAATCTCTCATTCCCTTAACTACCTAATGCTATCTTCATCTTCAGAGACAAGCACATAAGAATCTAGATTAATTTAGGACTATAACTCCCTCCCAAAGATAGAACAATAAGAAAATAAAGTCATCTTTTCACTAAACAAAAAACAAAAAAACTTAAAAGATCTCCTGGGGCTTGCCTACTTTAATCTTTCCTATTGAAATAACCTATGTCAAAGGCTACAGTTTATGCTTTGTGAAAAAAGTGTAGACTGTCCATTTGATGAAACAACTATAGGCATGCTCTTCTTTAAGAAGATCTAATACTTATAAAAAATACAAAACTTTCCAAAAGAGTTTTTTAAAAAAGATTATACTTAGAAATTGCCTTAATTTGTAATTTTATAAAGCATTTTAAATAGCTCCATTTATGTAAACATGTTAAGTGGTCTATAATAATTGATAAAATACATGTATTAAAAATCTGAGTTTTGATTATATTGTCTTTTTATCTCATGATGTACAACATTAGCTAATGTGCCATATTCACTCATAATCCCCCCATGTCCAATGTTACAAGTAGGAAAACATATGGTACTGTGAAAAGAGCACCAAATGTAGGATCAGATGATATTAAGTGCCACCTTTGCCATTTCTAGCTAAGTGACCCTCAACACTTAATTTCCCTGAGCTTGCTTTCTCATCAATAGCCTTAAATTTATAACAATACTTTGCCCCTCCAAATCCTAGTGCTACTGAAGGACTCATTGTATATTCAGGTGATTCATAAGCTTTAAAGCTCTATATAAATTATTAGTTATCATTTCCTCAAACACACTGTATGATGAAATGTTTACAGTTTCTTCTTTCCAGGTGCTTCATTCCAAATAATGTTTTTATTTGTGTTGTACTGTTTCAAGGTAATTTGGTTTTATTTTTGTTCTAAGGCTGAGGAATCCCAGGTTTAAATAATTGTATTGCCATACAGGAAGGGCAGGCATGTGTCAGTGTGGTGGGGGGAGTAATTTTGGAACAGTTTATCTGCTAATGATTTCAGATTAGGATACAGAATGAGCCCTGATGGCCTGATCACTTATCTGAAATGTTTAATTGCTAACACTTTACATTTTATAAATAATAAAAATACCTTCTATGTAAACTCTTTGTGATTGTTAAGAGAAAAAAAGAAAATACATACTTAATTTTTTTTAAATGAATAGAAAAGTTAAAAAACACATGATACTTCTATATTCTTTCAAGAAGTATATTTACTGCTGCCTCTTTTTTGTAATTTCTTAGATTGTGAACAATTATCTTCCATAAACATGGCAGGTTTAGTAGCAGATACAGTTTCTATCAATTACCAAATTATTATATGATTCTTAACAGTGTTGTATTAATTTTAAAAATTGATAGTCAAGATATATTTCATATAGTCAACACATTTCAACTAACAAAAAACTTGTGAAGCGCCACCTATTGTTGAAAATAAGTCATTTCAAATTTCAATCAAAACCAAAAATGTGCTTGAGCCTAAGAATTGGATATTCACAATTAATCAATGTTTTACATTTTTTCTTTGTATTTTTCAATACTTGCTACATAATTTAGGATGTTAGTTTTTAATAAAATAGCAAAACGTGTACTATAACACTGACAGCTTTTTGAGAAATCTGAAGACATAAAAACACCCTCCACAGGAAATAACATTGATGGAGAAGACAATAAAGTTAGTTATGTTGACTTTAAGTAACACATGAGAACCAACATATCCAAAAAAAGATATACTGCAGAAGTAATATGGCAACATTTACTTCCACTCAAAGTATTTACTTAGAAAAGGTATAGACTTATTCTAATACGGCTACAATTGTATAAATCTTTCTTTACATTTATATACATTTATATATTGTATAATATGGCTACAATTGTATAAATCTTTCTTTACATTTATATACATTTATATATTGTATAATTGTGTATATGTTGTGTAATTGTGAGTAGATATTGTAAATATATAGAGTTTTAAATTGCACATGAACTTTATGGCCACCCTGTATATATATTTACAATGCAAACCATGTGGATTATAAATATCATCTGGGCAAAATCACATTCTTTTGACTAATCCCCATATTGTATACCAATATTGTATATGGGATATTGTAAATAATACCAATATGGGGGAAAAGATATCTTCCTTCTGAAAATGGATTTGGATTTTGCTAACCCATAGGTCAGCAGGACCCGTGTTTATTGATTAAGACGAGTGCTCAGACTGAGTTAAGGTCTGGTAAGAATAGATGTCAATATATAAAATTATAAAAATTGTTTATGTTACTAATAAATTAGTAATATTTGACCAATAAATTCCTAAGGTTATATAATATTATAATAATATCATAATAATATTTATATGATAATAATTAGTAATATCTTACTAATAAATTAAATGGACAATCTTTCCAAACAAAAGTTTTTAAAATACGTTTAGCAATGACAGTATCATATAACTTCTTAAAGTTATACTTTGAAGGATACAATTTAAATCAAGATGCATCAGTAATGGTATACATTTTATTTGTTTAAGAATTGTCTTCATCTTTGAATTTACACTTTTACATGTATGAAGATGAACAGCCACCTAAAGGAAGACACAAAAGTAAGAGGACAGTGAGGGGCGTGGGAAACTTAGGCAGTGGAGAATAACGGGAATGCTTCTGCTTTTGTTTGTTTCTTTTACTGGCCATGTTGCTTCTGCAAATCTTTTTCCTTCCTGAATCCCAAAAGGGCACCTGTGAAGTAAATATACTTCAAATTCAAACTAACTCAAAATATTTTATTCATTCTTTCAAGATTCATTCGTCTATTAGTTTAATAAATATTTACAAAGCACCTCCATCATCCCAGGCAGTATGAACATATCATGAACAAGACAGACAAAGCCCCTGTCCTCATTCCTTCCTAGAGCTTACACACAAGAGGAAGACACAATAAACAAGTTAACACTTTGTAAGAATAGCAGGTAAAGCTAAGAATAATAATGAAAAAATGAAGCTTGGTTAGAATGATAAGGGTTGAGAGGTGATGGCTGCTTTATCCTGGGTAGTCAAGAAGGGTCTCTCTGAGGAAGTAAGATTTGAGCAGAGCCACGATGAGGTGAGGGGAATAAGCCACACAAACGTCTGGGGGAAGAGAAATACAGCGAAGAAATGGCCAAGGGCAAATACCATGTGGAGCTAGTGGAGCTAGTGAGAGGGAAAATGAGGTCAGAAAGGAAGGCTTGACATATGCCGTGTAAAGTCTCATAGCATAGTCTTTATTAAGACTCCAGGTTTTGTTGTAAAGTCATAGAAGGTTTTGTAGCTGCTGTATTTTGAACCTTTTCAAAATATTAGAAGATCTGCTGTAAAAAAATCCATGATGTTAAATGTTAAAGGGCAACTGTTGGCTGGATGTAGTTGCACACACCCCATAATCCTAGCACTCAAGAGGTCAAGATGAGAGGATCACTTGGAGGCCAAAAGTTCAAGACCAGGCTGAGCAAGAGCAACACCTCCACCTCTACAAAAAAATACAAAAATTCACAGGGCATGATAGGGCATACCTTAGTGCCAGCTACTTGGTAGGCTGAAGCAGTAAGGTCACTTGAGTCCAGGAGGTTTAGGGTACAGTGAGCTATGATGACACCACTGTCCTCTAGCCTGAGCAACAAAATAAGGCCCTGTCTCAAAAACAAAATGAACAACAACAACAAAAAAAAAAACCCAGAACAAAAAACAGTGAAGAAAAATAATTATTTATGTTAACATGTAATATAAATTATACATATATTTTTATAAAACATAATGTATTAATTATTATAAGGAGAAGAACTTGAAACTTATTCTATAAAATAGGATTCATAAATGAGGGGGGAAGATAGCCTACCCTTAGGATGTGGCAAGGAAACATCAAAAGGTATAAACAGGCGATCGGCACATTATCATCCAGGTAGATTCAAAAGACTGGCATGAGTGGAAAAGAAGATTTCTCATATAACTGTAAAAATTGGCTAAGCAAGTTAAGGACAAATCACAGAGGAACTTTAATTCTACAATGAAGATTCGGACTTGATCTCAAAGACAACGAAATTTTAGTGCGAAGGAGTTACCTTATGAAAGCGTCTCTTCCCAGAAGATTCATCTGATCACGTGGATTGCAGCAAGAAGAGGCTGGTATCAGAGACGTGGCTTAGAGATGAGGATGGTAATCCAAGTGGGTGGCAGGGAGAACTTGGAACGGGGCTATGTTGGCAGTGGAAAAGGAGGGAAAGGGCCAGATCTAACGTAATTGCAAACATCCTTCACATGCCCCTCCATTACATGATGTAATGGCAACAAATGGAAATGTTGTCCACAAGCCTTTAGCAAAACCTTAAAGAATTGTAAAATTGTCTAATTTGGTTAGTCAAAGGATGCTTACTTTGAGAAGAAACCAGTCATGTAGGGCAGCCTGAACATACAAAGTTCACAGAATTTTCTCAATCACATGGACCTTCAAAGTAGGAAATATAGTCATCAGAAAAATTAGAGATACTTTGCTGATCACTTCCATTTTCTTCTGCTCAATTCTGAAAGAAATAGGAGGAACAAGAAAACATTTTCAGGGAGAAATGTTGTCATAAGGGATCACTAATATTTATAGCAACATGTGGCTAATTCAAGGAACGGAATGCTGGTTATATGATGTTGTAGAACATAGCTATTAACCAGTTTTATATACTCCATTATGATTACTGAAAAAGTCCCAAAGTCAGGAGAATATATAGATACTAGAAAACCTAAACATATAAAAGATCTTTTACATTTACAAAATTGACATCAAATATTTAGAATAGCAAATACTAAAGGTTAGAATGTGATTTTTAAAAATTTAAGAACTTTGCGATTTATTGTCCAGCTGTATGTGATGATTAAGTCATGGACCTTGCTTTCTTGCAAGATCATTTTGGTTCATAGATCCATTCAGCAAAAATGTACTGGTACTCTGCATGGTACTGTGCCAAGTGCCGAGAATACAAAGATGACAACATATCCCTGAGCGAATTCTAGGCAGTCACATCCTCTACCACACAACTCTGCCCTATGGTTGCTTAAAGTAGGGTTGGACTCAACACCCAAAGACAGCCAATCCATGGTGTAGGCCATGGCCTAAAGATGTCCTGGTTTAAAAAAAAAAAAAAAAAAAAAAATAGTTAGGAAAAAGAATGAGCTGTTTTGGTCTGGAAATTGTATAGAAAATAAGGCAGTTGTTTGATAAAATAGAACCTTCAAAGTCATGAAGAAAAAAGTCAATGAGAGAGCAAGAGTTAAGTAAAAGTTATAAGTAAAGAAAAATTATGAGGCAATAATAACCAAAATACCACATTTCATCAAATCTGAAGATGTCAGTTGTGCAATGCACTTTTATTTATTTAAAAAAAATGCTGCCCACTAATCCATCTGTAACACCATACTTCCTTATCACTTACAGTGTTGTTTTACACTTGTTGAAATGGCTTTGTAATGCTGATTCATGCACAGGTTTTATCATCTGTCATTCTGATGCACACTTAAAAAGAAAAATATAAGCAAAAGAACGGTATTAGGATTCCTAAACCATCTTAACATTCGGCATCTGATTCTTCTGAATTACTTTTTGATTGCCATGAATGCTTGTGTTTTTCTAGCTGGCCATAAAGAGCACTGGGCAGCCACTCTTAAAAGATGTAGCAGCTTTTAAAAGAGTGCTGCACCACAGCATTCTGGATGCCTTCCAAAATTTATTCTGTGTTTTGATACTGGAATGTTCTTGATCTTATCAAAAAGTGTCAATAGAAGGTTTTCAGACAAAAGCCAGGACTCATATTCCTGCCTCACGTGGTCCTTCAATAGTTTCCTAAGTCAAACATGGCGAGGCTGCAGTTGTCCAGTCATGCAGCCAGGAATAACAACCAAGTTTGCACAGGCAATAACAACTACCTCACAATCTGACTCCTGTCTGCCAGATGGCAACTGTAAAATGCAACACGATTTCAGAGGTATTAAAATGTGTACAAGGCCAAGCACCGTTGCTCATGCCTGTAATCCTAGCACTTCTGGAGGCCAAGGGGGGAGGATCACCTGAGACTAGGAGTAGGAGATCACTGGGAAACACAGCAAGACCTTGTCTGTACCAAAACATAAAAAAAGAGTCCAGGCATGGTGGCATGTGCCTGTAGTCCTAGGAGGCTGAGGCAAGAGGATCACTTAAGCCCATGAACTCGAGGTTACAGTAAGCTATCACTGCTCCACTACACATCAGCCTAGGTAATCACATTAAAAGAAAAAAGTAAGTTTTGGAATTGATCAGATACAGTAGCTAACATTTTATGCTTTAATAATCTTATGCTTTCTCTATCTTGCTTTTGTACAGATGATACACAAAATGGTTTAGTAATTTGGTCAGATTACGTGGGGAGCAAATGGGAGAACAAAGATTTGAACCTAGATTTGTAGAGTACAGGGTGAGGAAACTGTCTAGTGGAAGGAAGAGAAGCAGACAGGAAAGCCTGGGTGAACTTCAGTGATCATGAAAAGACACTCCCCTGAAGACCCACCCACAGCCTACCACGGAGGTCTTGATTTGGGCCTGCTGAGCTCAGGTTTGTTGGCTGGCAGACAAAATTGGGGGGTGGTGAGGGTAAAGGGAGGACATTCTGGAAGAGCTCAATGTGTGTTCAGAAAGGTACAGAGGGCAGAATAATCACGACATAGAAGGAATTCAAAATAGTTGAATCAGAAAGGAGGTAGACATGATCAGGGGAAGGCTGGATAGGAAGGCAGGGGGCAGATCACGAAGGACTCTATGCCCTGGGAGGAAGTTGCTCTCTGTTCTGTAGAAGAGTGGTTTTCAAAGTTGTTTTGGCAGTGACCTAGTTTTTTCCCCCAAAATATGCTACCTGAAAACCTAGAATATAAAAGTGAGAAGATGGAACTACCCTGAAGGAAACAAGGACAGGCAGTGAGGGCGACTTTACACAGCACAGCTTTAAACCCATTTCTAGAGCTAAAAATACATGGCCTATGAGTCACAGGGGAAAATAACCCTGGAACTGGTACAGAGGATGGAGGGGCAGGTGGGTCATTGCTCTCGGTCACTAGGAAGCCCCTGCAGTCATCCAGGGGAGAGAATTAAGAAATAAGGAAGGCCACCTCCTCGTCACGGTTGGATTGTGAAGTACGGTTATGTGAAGGGAAATTCTTACAAACATACAACAGCCAACTTCTCAAGTACTGGAGTACAGAAAACGCAGTACAGCTAGTCACATACAGCGTGGAACTGGAAGACACAGAACACTAGCATATGTCTTTTTTCTGTTCACATTTTCTGATATGTTTATGACAATAGATATATGAAACATTATTTCAATAAATGCCTGATAGTCCACTGTACGAATGTGCCAGGGTTTACTTAAATATCCCAGTCCTAGATTTTATGAAGAAAAAGCAAAAATCCATGATACTCAGTGTCACCTCCCATATCAAGATTTCATGTGACTGATTTTTGCTGTCTTTGAGAATGGCAAATTTCTCACATCAAAGACAATATAGCTGGAGCTTCAGTTTCCTCTGATTCTTCGTGTACACCTCTGTCTTCGACCTTGCACATCATAGGGATCTCCAGCGAATACCACATGCAATCTACTTGTGGGGCAATTCTCAGGTATGGCCCACACCTCGGAAGGGCTGAATATTCCTATTCAGGGCTCACATGCACAGGTGCATGTAAGGGGATTAAATATTATACTGAAGGCCCCAGATTTACCTGTGAATTCAATACCATTTTTGTGAGACCTACTATAGGCAACAATCAGGAGGTTTCAATCAAGATACATGGAAGTATAAATAAAGCTCTTCTCCTTAAGTCCCTCCCCAGGCGCACAAAGGTTAAGGATTATATTGATAACCAGACACAGGAAATTATTAGCTCCTCTAAAATATTGTTCCAAGGAGCACTAAAATGCATAAGAAATCTGTGTTTCTTTCTGACTAAATGATACATTATATAAAACCGCGTGTCTTGTTCCATACCACTAGTAATGTCTTTATGAAGATGTGTCCAAAGAAATGAAGTATGTGGCCTCCCTTCTACTATAGAACTTTCCTCTCCTAATCTTTAACTGCCTATTCTCACTGGGAGCAAAATCATTAAACACTCAAAACATCGCACTGACCTTGCATTATATAATTTGTTAAGCAAGAAACATTTCCAGCCTCTAAGGAATTTATTACTGAATAAAAAAAAAATCAGCAAGTAAAATGCTTATTAAAAATGAGGAAAAAGCAAGTGTCAGGGGATGTTTTTAAACGAATATGTGATTTTGCTTTTTATCATGCATTTGTATCTCTTTTGTTTACTATAGACTTATAGTTATTTATGTAGTCTTGTGTCAGATATGTGCATTTCACATTTTCTTCCAGTCTGTGTCTGGTCTTGATAATTTTAAAGCTCTATCTTTAATTTTATAGAAAACCTCATTAATACTATGTTGGCTACATTAATTTTCTTTCCCTGGGTATGGGTGAGTGTCCTTTCCAAAAACAGGAAAATGAAGCTCATAGTTTATTGTCCCATAATTTTTTCACCGAGTCATTCTGAATTAAATCTTCTGTTTTGACTTATGAACTTTCTACTGAGTAAGAATCACATATACCAGATCTGAATTATTACAAGTTCCAAAGTGGGCTCTGAACTAATGTGCCTAATTAGATGTTTTAACTATAAAAGGAATTTGATCTTGGGTAGGAGTTTTATTAGTGAGTGGCCCTGAGCTTGGTGACAACATGCCATTGGATGGGTGTGTTTTTATAAGACCCTGTGCAAACAGCTCTCATCAGGCACCCTCTTGGCTCATATGCACACGTCCGTAAAGAGCATGAATGCAGATCACTAAAGCAATCCTTATTCTTTAGAACAGAATGGGGACAAAACTGTTTATTATGCAGCCATGCACAGATAGCTCATGCACTTATAAGACATTAGTTTCACGTACATTGGGGTCCTAAGAGAGATACAGCACAGAACTGTTTCTTCACGTAATGACAGAGTCTGTAACTTACAAGCAGCTGTTATCATTGTCATTTGATGCAGATTTATCATATAATTTGATGTCTCATAAAGACATGATGATCATTTATATGCTTATTCTAGTCCAGTGAAGAAAACCAATTATACCATCACATTTTACTTAAAAACTGAGACCTAAGCCAAGCGTGGTGGTGGGCACTCATAGTCCCAGCTACTTGGGAGGCTGAGGCAGGAGGATTGCTTGAGCCTCGGAGTTTAAGGCTGTAGTGCACGGTCTTTGTGCCTGTAAATAGAAACTCCACTCCAGACTGGGCAACATTGCAAGACCCTCTTAAACCAACAAACAAAATGATTCTAACTTTTCTCCTATACTGTTCTTCAATTCAACATTTACTGAGTTTCTACTACATGCAAAACCCTCTGTGGTGGCCATGAATACAAAGTTAAACAAGAATAAGACACTTTAACTTTAACTTAAAATCTAAGAGGGTAGATTTACAATCTGATGAAGGGAAGAGACAAATAATTTTCCCTGTAAAATGGTAGGACTCTGGGAATGGAGTTGGGAAAGGGAAACACATCCAGCCTCAGAGGGGCACCTAGGTCAGGGAAGGTTCTTCAGAGAAGGTAAAGCCAGACCTTATCTTGAGAGTAAAGGAGAAAAGGAAGGAAAGAGATTTTCAGATGAGAAAAATCATAACAAAGCCATGGAGATAAGAAACGGTATGACTTGTATGAGAGGAACTAGAAGCAGTTAAGTATTCCATGAGCTGACTTTAACATTTCTAACAGTCTCCCCAATATACTGGCCAACTTGAAAAGATTATTTTGTATCTTAAGGGTCTAAGCTCTAGGAATTTTTTAGTGCAAATGGCACTCGTCTTGCCCCAGGACTGATCGCCACCATCCCCATCTCTGCCTAAGCTCCTGAGCTAACCTCTGTCCACTCTACTATCCTCCCTGGGGCTTTGCCTGTCATGTAATTCCGTCATTCCAGAATCCAAGAGAGAACACTCTGCAATTCCACATGCAAACATTTCTAAAACATTCTCTTCCTTTGGCTCCAGTGGCACCATTTTCTCCCAGTTACTTCCTTTCTTGTGGCTCCTTTTGTGAATTAGATTCACTTGAGCTTTCAGTGCTGTCATTCTTCTGGTTTGGGCTTAAATAGTGTCTGCACATTTATTGTTCAAGTTGAGTCACTTTTGAGAGTGAAAAGGGGTGAGATTAACAATCATGCTGGACAGTGGGAGTTGACTGGGACCATCCCCTCAACCTGGGACTCATGGTCAGCCTGTCCCTGAGCTGTCATCAGGGTCCTCCTCTCCCTGAGCTGTCACTATTTCTCACTCCACACTCTCTCCCAAAGTGATCTCAGCACTCCCCTGGCTTCCTCACCATCTTTATCCTAATGAAGGCCAAATACCTTCAGGCTGGACTTCACATTTAAGCATGAGACCCATAAAAGTAAGTGCTTATTCTACTTGGATGTCGTACAGGCACCTGAAACTCATTAATTCCAAGAGTGAACGCATGATACATCCTTCACACTCACATTCAACCTACTCCTCTCCCAGCATTTCCTATCTCTGTACAAGGCACTACTATCCATCTGTTTGCTCAGATGAAAGGTACATACCTCATATCCAGTCAGTTACCAACTTGACAGTTATAACTTCTATATCACCCTGGAACACATCCTATCAACTCTTATCTGGACTGGTTTATATGCTGCTCCCAGTGCGATCTTCCACAGGATCCAACCCCAACTTTTTTTTTTTTTTAAGAGGCAGAGTATCACTTTGTTGTCCTCGGTAGAGTGCTGTGACATCACAGCTCACAGCAACCTCCAACTCTTAGGCAATTGATTCTCTTGCCTCAGCCCAAGTAGCTGGGACTATAGGCACCTTCCACAATGCCCAGCTATTTTTGGTTGCAGTTTGGCTAGGGCTGGGTTTGAACCCACTACCCTTGGTATATGGGACGGGTGCCCTACTCACTGAGCCACAAGCGCCACCCACCAACCCCAACTTTGTAACTGGCTTTGGGTTGCTATGATGTGGCCTGTGCCTCTCTCTCCAGATGCGTATCAGCCTCTTCCTCTGTTGCAGCCATGCTGGAGTTTTCTCAATTCCTTGAATGTGCCAAGGTTTTTCTAACCTCAAAGCACTGAAAGTTATCTCTCACTCAATGATATGATTGATTCTTGGACACCGTGTACTTCTTTGTGCAATTTTCCACATTGCAATCAATTGATTAGTTGGAAAATTTTGTTTAAAACCTGTCTTTCCTTCGGGCTCCATAAAGCTGGGTTGGGTTCACCATTATACCCTCAGCATCCAGCTTAGTGCCTGAGGCTCAATCGTGTGTGTGTGTGTGTGTGTGTGTGTGTGGTGTGTTTTGAAAACAAAGGATCTCCCTAATTCCTGAACTGAATGGCGGAATTCAAATTACTCATGTTTTTGTAATAATCAACTCAACAAACTAGCAACAAGAGTGGTTTATTTCTGTATTCAAATACATTTTAATATCTTTGTGGGGTAGCCTCATTGTCCCATCAACAAAATAAAGGGAAGAATATCTAATACCTCCCTATTTCACAGTATTTGCTCATTTGTATAAAGTTAAAAACATAAAGGTAGACAAGGACACTAACCACAATCTAAAGTCCAGATTTTGGATTTTCACAAGTTAGAAGAAAAAGATGTAACATGTTCCTTCCAGATTGGAGACCAATAACAAGACTAAATTCTTAAGAAAATTTTCCAATCAAACATTGCTAATCTTGTTGATTTCTAACATGTAAGAAAACTAGAGAAAAATCTAACAGTGGAGTTCTTTGTGCTTCTTCTGTAATGGATATTTGGCAAAAAACAATGAGGTGGGAGAAACATTCTTGAAGACACAGAATCCTGTGTCACTTGCTTACAAAGCAACTCTTGGGACATTAAGTGACTGTGATTGAGCGTCTGTTTTCAATCTCGGGTCAAAATTTCTTTTAATCCAGGTTGTAATTAAATCTTTGGTATGTTCAGAGATATCTATTTCATGTATGTAATTCCCTAGATGTTTAATTATAAAATAGTTGCAATCATTTGCACAAATCAGCTCATATTATCTTATTTTGACATCAGGTTTACATGTTTTTGAAGGAAAGACCTGGGCTCCCGAGGTGGCAGTGAGGTTAGGGGAGGACGGACGGTGAACAGAAGGGGATTTGTCCCATCTCCTTCTTCTTCATCCTCCCTCTCCTGCTGCTGCTTCTGGTGCTAAGACAGGGAGAGGTAATTTTGTCAAATATGCACAAACTGTATTTGTAATCACCCTAAGTAGGTCTGAGTCACATGGGAAGTTCTTAAATTCTCTCTTAAAATATGAAAATTATTTCCTTTTAACTATTCATTATACAGAAACAAATATTTACTTTAATAAGAAAACTCTCATAACCCTGGGTGACACAGGTAGAAATAATAGCTTATATTCTCCATGTTTTCACCTCCAAGCCATATAATTCCCTCTTGTGAATTATTGTCCAGTGTCTTGGGTTATATCTGAGGCTGTCAGAAACAGTCTGAGGCTGTACTTCCCACTTCATTGTCTCTGAACCCAAAGTCACATAAAGAAGTACATGTCCTCTTTTACCACCCATATTCCATGATAACTGTGATTGTAGTAAAACTAATGAATAATAAAACTAGTAATCTGATATATGTCTCTCTGTGTTTAAAGTAATACGAAGAAATGGAAATAGCATCACAAATTCTCTTACAAAGACAGTATCATCTGAAAGTCTCATTAGACATTATGTACATGGATATGGTTCTTACATCTTGGTAAGGAATATGGAATATCAAATTAGCAGTGTATTCACAAATAAACATTTCTAATTCCTTTTCTCTATTGTATATACTAGATAATGTCTCTTCCAAAAATCAATTTCTTTCTTTTTTTTTTTTTAAGAGACAGAGTCTCACTTTGTCACCCTCGGTATAGTGCTGTGGCATCACAGCTCACAGCAACCCTCAACTCCTGGGCTTAAATGATTCTCTTGCCTCAGCCTCACAAGTAGCTGGGACTACAGGCACCAGCCAGAACACCTGGCTGTTTTTTTTTTGTTTGTTTGTTTTTTCTTGTTGTTATTGCAATTTGGCCAGGGCTGGGTTTGAACCTGCCACCCTCGGTATATGGGTCTGATGCCCTACCCACTGAGACACAGGCATTGCCCTCCAAATCAATTTCTATTTTAATATTGTATAGTGATATTCCTTTGTGTTATTGACTGTAATAACTTCATAAAATGACAGAGAAAGACTGATATATAATAGTTTAGAAATGAAGAAAAAAAATTTTTAGACTCCAGTTAAATCAGAAAGCCAGAATGAAACACTATTGTTTAAAATATGTAATTTCCAAGAGGCATAGAAAACAAACCTAAGTTTTATTATTTTTCCTTTTTTTGAAAAGTTCTTTATCCAAAAAAAATGAAAAAAGAAAAGTTCTTCGTCCCTTTAGTTTATAAATTTTATTTTACTGCCTTGTTTGCTTTATACTTTTCCTTCCTTCCTCCCATCAAGCAGTCAATAATTAATTAAGCAAGAATTTATTGAGTGTCTACTATGTGCCAGCTAGTGAGCATCAGTGCCTCCATTCTTTAGAAAGAGGTTTTATTATGCCTGTTTTATCAGGCCACTTTCATGAAGGCCCTGGAATGCCCTATTAAGTAGCTGTATTTGCATAAGGGAGGCAAGGAAGAATTTTAATAAGAGGGTGTGAAATAACGAATTTGGCTGGTCTTTGTTGCTGGTGTGTGTGTGTGGGGACTTCTACACCTTTGTTATTTCCTGAATGATAGAAATGTCTTCGTTATTTATGGTGAGCCCCTGGGATCACACTTGATAGTTTATGGTAATGAGAGGGCTCATAATGGGAACCTGATAGTTTATGCTAACTAGACGGCTGAGCCCTGTGGTGGAGGAATGAGGGTGCCTACCACACCTATTGTCTTAAGGCAGGAAGCTGAGCATGCCAGAAGACCAAGTGTGTGATTATGATGGTTCTCAATCTTCCTAATCCCCACATTGTTATAAATGGAAAAAAGGGGTGGTGATCCACAGGTTGAGAACCGCTGGATTAGAAGGTTGAGGCTTTGAGCCATGGCATTTGAGCCCAGCCTCTGAGGAGAAAGGAGCTGGAGATTGAACTAAACCACAAGGCTAATGATTCAATCAGTCATGTCTACTTAGTGAAGCTGCAATAAAAAGCCTGGACACCAAAGCTCATGTGGGCTTCCTAGGTGGGTAACACTCTCCCATGTATGTATTACCACACCTCAATGCCAGCAGGGTAACATCTTCCTGAGGGTATGGAAGCTTCACAGGCCCAGACTGTACCCTTTGGAATTCTTCCTTTGGCTAGTTCTAAATTGTACACTTTCACTGTAATAAAACCGTAATAATAAATATAGTGTTTTCATGAGTTCTGTGAGTCATTCTAGTGAATTATTAAACCTGAGGGAGGCCATGGGGACCTCCAAACTTGCAGCCAGCTGGTCTGAAGAGAGACCCTAAACTCATGGCTGGTGTCATAAGTCTTGGAAAGACTTGGCAGTCTGAAAGATTGCCCTGAACCTCGAATCTGACTAACTTCAGGTGGGGTGATAAGCTTAGATCCAGGTCATAGGCAGTAGTGTGTAGGCTGGAGTCTAGGGGACTAATTTTAGCTTATTGTAATTGGTAAGGTATAAAAACATCACATGGCCCTGAAAAAAGTCCCCAGGTCACTTTCCAGGAAGACTTGAGGGAAACAGCAGCAACATCTGAGATAAACCTTAGCATGCAACTACTTCACAACCAGGGAAAGGCACTCTTGGGCATTTATCCCAGGGATAAATGATCACACCAAACTCTGTACAAGCATGTTCAGAGAAGCCTTACTTCCAATAATCCAAAACTGGAAACAATCCAGATGTCCTCCAAGAGGTGAAAGCCTGAACAAACTGCGGTACATACTGAGCACGGAATACTACGCAGCCATACAAAGGAATGAACTATTGGTAACACTATTACCTGAGAACAGAATTATGCTGAGAGAAAAGAGGAGGGTCCCTATTCAGAATCAGGGTGAAGGGGCGTTAAAGTTCATCAATCTCTTGTTTTTTACAGATGGGGGGACACATAAGTTCTGAAGGTCCCATAGGGGATAGCTTTAGGGTCAGACAGACTAGAGAAGCTTTGAAATGCTGTCCTAGCATCCACTACTGGAGTGAAAATGGCAAGTGACTTATCTCTCCTGAGCCTTGGTGGCTTCGTTTATAATGTAAAGAGATTGATTAGGCCATTAAGTTGTCCTCAGAATTAAATCGCAAAGTTATTCAATTTATCAGTAAAAAAGCTGTGAGAAAACCTCAAGTTCTTGACTCTCAGTGCGTGGTCTCTCTAGTCTTTTATATCAGAATTTCTAAATTTCAGACATAAAAGCAAAACGTTACAACAGAAATTAAAATACATAGAATATGTTAATGTGTACGGTTCTGCTGATCCACGAATGATTATTACCTGATATCCATAGTCACTGACCCCATTTATAATTTCAGGATTATTTATAGAAATTAGAAAATTAAATTATTGATACAATGCTATTTCTTTTCTTTAAATTTAAACAGAAATGCTCCCTTTCTACAAATATTAAGTAGGCATCCTATGATAAAGTGACAGATAAAATAAACCTGTGCCCGTTGGAATGAAATAATTCATCCTCTTTAGGAACAAAAAGGAGATTTATTAACAGTTTCCAATTCCTTTTGCTCATTTGATTCAAGGACAAAAAGTGCTTTCATATTCCCATTTTCTATCTGTTATCAACTATTTGTTGCAGAGGTTTAGTTTGCAGTTTATTTAATATATTATTTAAGAATATCACATTTACAAACAGTTGTCCTTTCGTCAGAAGTTAGGACAATTAAAATACACACTTAGCTAAAATGAAATTACCTACAGCTTCATGTGCTCTTTTGTTCCCGTTGTTCAATAACATGGAGACACTTAAATTTGGTTAGCCATTATCGCCTTTTAAGAGTAGGTTTTAGTACTAAAGAAATGTGCTGATAGTTCATTTTGTGTTCCTGTAAAGGAAAACCTGAGGCCAAATATTTAATAAAGAAAAGAGGCTTATTTGGCTCACAGTTCTGTGGACTGCATCTACTTCTGGTGAGGACTTCCAGGTGCTTCAAAACAAGGCAGAAGGCAAAGCCAGTGAGAACAGGCAGGTCACGGGGAGAGAAGGCAGCGATAGGGAGGAGGAGGGGCCAGGTTCCTAACCACCCAGCTCTCCCATGAACTAACAGTGAGAACTCACCTGGCCTTTCTTGAAGGATCCTCCTCACAACCCCAACTCCTGCCGCCAGGCCCACCTCCAACACTAGAGATCAAATTTCAGCAGGAGATTTGGAAGGGGCAAACATCTACACGGTATCATGTGCTTATTTATCTAAATCCCCTTTAGAAAAATTATACAAGATCCATGCTTATGACAATGCCCACCATAAACTTAGCTCTCAGTTAAATTTTAGTGGCAAGGGAGAGGATTAAATATGGCGGCTGAGTAACAGCTTCCCTGTAACTGGGCATGGCAAGTCTGGGGAGACAAGACTCCAGACATCTCTGGCCAGTGAGATCTGCCTATGATCATCCCTTTGAGGATATAGGGAGCCAGCAAGGGACTTCTGGACCCAGGAGGAAGACAAAAACAGTGGAAAACTGGCAAGTGGCTGCGTGTGTTCGATCGACCTAATCACGACGGCAACCATGAGTACAAGCAGCACTGAGACTGCAAACTGGAAAGGCCTTACCTGTGAACTTTTTTGGTGTTCTTGGACTTGGCGCTGAGTTGAGCTGCCTTGGGGAGAGCTTGAGCAAAAGTGTGGAGAACTTTGGGCATTGTCTGGGGCCCCAAATTGAGCCACTGAGCTGGGCTCAGTGAAAGCCACTGTGTGGAAAAACTGCTCCGGCAAGCTTTGCCCTCAGGGTCCGAGAGGAAGGATCAGGCGGGACAAAGTAACCTAGTGACTGAGCAGCTTAAAGGCGGGAACTGAACTGCTTCACAGCCCTAATCCTAAGGGGCAAAGTGAGACGGTTTTAGAACACTGGAGCCTTTGGCTATTGCCTTGGGTAGAGTGCCCTGACGTCACAGCTCATAGCAATCTCAAACTCCTGGGCTAGGCGCCGCCCAGACCTCCATAAGAGGTGTGCAGCGACCCCCGACCCGTGACCCGTACCCACCGGGGCTCCACATTCCCTGACCAGGAACTGCGGGAGCCACGCAACCCTGCGTCCCCCCTCCTGTGTCCTCCCAGCCCCCACATTAGCTCATCCATCTGACCAGGGACTCTGGTAGCTGCATGCCCTCTGGAGCCCTCCCTGCCTCTGCACAGAGCCCTTCTCCTGGCCAGAGACTGCTAGAGCCCTGGGCTCTCTGTGCCATAGTCACTGGGCGCCAGGCACAGAGAACTGTGCACACCACCCACAGCCCTGTTGCTGAATCCGGGTGTGTTGCACACCGGAGCTGCTTCCACAACCAGAATCCCCTAACTACAGCATCCCCAGAGGAACTACACAGGGTCACTCCCCACAAAGATCCAGCAACAATAGAGTGATCCCGCTAGGGTCTAATCTTGGAGAGACACCTCCCCAACTCTGAGGACGGCCAGAGGCAACAGTGAAAAGCAATCATGAGGCGAAATCAACAGAAAAACTCTGGCAATATGAATAATCAGAGTAGATCAACTC
>CAUYPK010008773.1:0-12391 GCA_963574355.1 Loris lydekkerianus | reverse complement strand
CAGCATCAATGTATAGAGTACAAAATTCTCCATCGATCAGTATATACCACGACACAGTAGAATAAATATTTATTGAGATATGGAGCTACAAAAACACATGACATTAAAATGGACAAAACTTTTGAAACAACCTAATAGTTGGAAATTTTAACAGACTTCCCAGCAAAATTACAGAATTAACTCAATTGACCTAATTGGCAGCACTATAGAATACTATCTAGAACTACGTTGGATTGTTTTGAAGTGTATGTGGAACATGTATCTAAATAGACCATTTTCTTGACCATAAAACAAATCTCAACTTATTTCAAAGAATTGATGTCACAGAATATATCGTAAAGTTGAATGAAATTAGGAATAACAAAAGTTAACCTAAAATTAACCTACACATTTCTGAATAATCCATAGATCAAAAAAATTAAAAGAACCAAACAATAATAAAAATAAAATATTAAAACTTGTAGGATACAGCTATAGAATTTCTTAGAAGGGAATTTGTAGCTCTAAATCCATATATTAGTAAAAAGAAGGAAGGCTAACCATTAGTGATCTTCCATCAGGAAGCCAGAAAAAGAAAAGCCAGTTATAAAGTCAAGTAGATTTAAGAGCAGAAATTAGAGAATAGAAAACAAATGTATAGTAGCAATGAGACAGAATAGCAGCAGACCACATACACAGTTACCTGATTAGTGACATAGATTGCACTGTAAGCTTATGCAAAAAGGGTAGTCGTCTTTGGGATGGTGCTGGGTTCAAATTGTTTGATATTCTTTTGGTAAATAAGAAGCAAATGAACTTTGATTGCCCTCCCACCTTATTACATTATGTACAAAATTTAGGCATTGATCGGAGACCGAAATGTAAAACAGTAAAGGTTCTAGAAGAGAATGTCTTTGTGTTAACGTAGATTGTAAAACAAGACACAAAAAACCTACTCAAAAGATTAGTAATTTGGAGTTTAGTAAAATTGAGAATTTCTCTTCATCAATTCAGGAAAGATATTGGCAGTGCTTATATACAACAAAGGACTTACATCTAGAATTTTTAAAGAATAGTAAATATTAAGACAGAGACTGACAACATTTAAAAATGGTTAAAACACTTAACAGGAACTTCATAAATTAAGATATTCAAATGATGAAGAAGCTCCTGAAAAAGTACTCGAAATTGCAAGTCATCAGAGAGATATAAATATTTTCCACAATGAGTTACTGTCACACTCTTATTAGTGACTAAAATGAACAAGACTGATGACATCTTGCTTCTTTGGTGAGGATGTGGTATTAGAACTCTGTTACATTACTAGAGGGAGTATAATTTGATAGAACCAGTTTGGAAACCTCTCAGTGTCTGTTAAAGCATTTCCACTCTTTTTTTGTTTTGAGACAAAGTCTCACTTTGTCACCCTTGGTAGAGTGCTATGGCATCATAGCTCACAGCAAACTCTTGGGCTCAAGCAACCCTCTTGCCTCAGCCTCCCAAGTAGCTGGGACTACAATCAAGCCTACCATGTCACCCAGCTATTTTTTTTTTAGTAAACAGGGAGTCTCACTCTTGTTCAGGATGGTCTCAAACTTCTCAGCTCAAGTAGTCCATGCACATTGGCCTCCCAGAGTGTTAGGATTATAGGTGTCAGCCACTGGGCCCGGTCCACAATTCCCTTTTTTTTTTTTTTTTTTTTCAATAGCCAAAATATTTATTAATAACATAACATTTTACATTCTTATAATAAATTCCAGCTCAAAACTTTACACCAAGAACGTAATGGAGCAATGTAACTCTCCTTCCTTCACAATCATGTGCATTTCACCTATCAAATGGGTACTCACTCTCACACACTTCCAGTTTTATATAAATTTTTCTTTAAAAAGGAAAGAAACTAACCCAAAATATTGCATTTGAGGTGACACTCCCTGAAGAATTTTATACAGAAGTAATAAACTGTTTAGCATAGCTGAAGTTCAAAAAAGAAAAAGCGAGCCCATGATTTGGTGTCTTTCCAAGATATCCCCCTTTGAGACAACAGGGCTTAGTAACAACTGTATCCATGAAGATGTCCTTAGAATTGGTAATATCAAACATGCTGCAAACCCTTTGGATTAGAAAAGAAAAATTTTTCATTTTTGTGTTTTAAAGAGTGGCAAACTGCTCTTTTGCCCTTTGGATAATTTCTTTTAAACCCACCACAGAAAAAAACAGCACAATTCAAACAAATGCTGTCAAGTGACTTAAGATCACATATTTACAATAATTGAATAGAGTATCAGATTTTTCTTCTAAACTGATACCATAAAATCCAGAGCTGACATCTGTCTTTGACTGCTCTATATGCAAAACTGAATCAGTTTTCACCGAAGACAATATATGTCAGTTCCAGAATCAAAAGGAAACAGCCATATAAGGCCCTAAAGAACACATGCTCCTATCCTACCATTTTGCCTACCCTATATACCTGGAAGTCCTTGAATCCCAGTCCCTGCATGGGTAGGCTGTATACATGGGTGCAGAGCAAGCCTAATGCCTGTATCTATACAGCATGTCCTGTGCTCCAAAGAGAATGAAGCAAATCTCTCTTTGCAATAATCAGTCCCACGCTTGGTAACTTTGTTTAATACAGACCCCTGGTGTCATTTTGACAGCTGGGGCCACAGATAAAGAAAGTAGTCCAGCTGATGCTGCCAAGAGGAACTGCTGATGTATATCCTAGTGAGGAAGGGCGTGGGGCCTTTCACGTGGATTGCAGTGAGTCCACCTGGTAGATGGTCTGATCGGAGGGGGTGGTAAAATACAGCTGCTGTGATGGAGCCAGGTTGTCACAAGGGCTGCTGAGTCCCAGCGTCCTCTAAGTCAGCAGCTGGCCTATGAAGTTGAAGTTAGGGGAGATGTTAGACTTCTTCATCTTGAGAATGTCATAGGTAGGGTTCATTGATGGATTCAGCTTCTGCATGAGGTAAGCCACAGTCACAGCGACTGAGCGGCTAATGCCAGCCAAGCAATGCACCAAGATGCCACAGTCTCCCACCACCCCCACCCCAGCTTCATCTATGAAAGAAATGGCCTCAGGGAAAAACTGGGACAGGTTTTGCTTGTATTTAAACTCTCCCTTATTCTCAAAGAGATCGGCAAATTAGGGGTGATGTTCAAGATGTACTTGATTCCGAACTCCTCCAGAACGTCCAAGTTGGTGGAGTCCTTGGCATAGCCCAAGTAGAGGAAGGGCAAGATCTCCACTGGGAAGGAAGGTTGGCTGTTGGACAGCAGGTTGCTGCCTGAGTCCATTGCACTATTCATGTCTCTGTCAAGGTTGGACTCAATGTCCGAGGACGAGTCGGAGCTGATCCGTAGGCCCAGATCCTCAGCACTGGCAACGGTGGCGAGCTGTTGCTGCAGGAGCAGTCTAGATTGCTCTTGAAGTGCAGGGCAAACTCGGCTTGGAAGTTACTGAAGCCACCTTCAAGGTAGAACGCCCGGCAGCCATTGTCCTTGAGCTTCTTTGAGCAGTAGCCCGAGCATCAACTCGCCGCCCGTATTGTTCCAGTCGCTGCTGTTCTCATGGTAGAGTAGAACCGTGTTGGTGCCGCAGCGCCGGGTGAAGAGCACGCACACGGGCAGGTTGTGCTTCTGCAGCCCCCACAGCAGCATGATGCCCGGGATGGCCACACAGATGGCTGACTCTGTGCGACGACTCATACAGCTCCTGCGGCCGGCGGTCCATCAGGAGCAGCTGCTCGTAGAGCCATGCCATCTTGCTAATCGCCATTTCGGATGTGAAGGGCATGGGTCTGAGCCTTATCTATTGTGAGGATCCAGCTGTGGAGAGGGTGGGTGCCCACCAGACGTGCCCTGGGGCACATAGGCTGAGCCTGCGCTCTCGCTCTGGGAGTGGAGTTTAGTTCTGCCTCGCCTCACCCAATTCGAGGCTGACAGATGGGGAAAGTGAGACTGAAGGAAAGCTGGCGGTTCCCTCTGCAGCCACTGGCTCTTAGTGTCAGTGAATCTCTGAATGAAGCTGCCCAGGCAGTTTTGTTCTTCCAGTGAATGAGATCCAATTAATTCGGACTCTGTGCTACTCAGAGTCTAGAGGCTCCCCCCCTCCCCCCAAAAAAAAACAAAAACAAAAAACTGCACCTCAAATCTCCTCGGGAGTCTTTCTCTCCAGATTATTGCAGACTTGATTTGCTCACTGTCCCTTAGACTCAGCCCTTGCACACCCCCTGTGCTAGGCAGCTGCTCAAATTCGCAACTCCATCCTTGAGCATAAACCAAGAAAAATGAGTCCTTATGTCATCAAAAAGATGTATTTGAAAATGTTCATAGGTGCTTTATTCATAATGGCCCCAAACCAAGCCACTCTGATATCTACCTACAGTCAAGTGGATAAACCTAGGTGAACTGACAGTGGTAAGTGAAAGAAGCCACTTACAGAATGTATATATAGTATGTATATAACACTCTGTACATGGAAGTTCAAAAACTGGTAAAAGTTAGGCTACAGTGATTAAAGTCAGAATGTTGGTTATACTTTGGGGGATGGTAATAACAGTTTGCTTGATGTCAGTGGTGGTTACCCAGGGGTGTGTGCATAAATATTCTTTGAGCCATAGACTTAACTTTTGTGTTCTTTACTGTATATAAATTGTATACTCTAATAAAAATGAAGAAAAGAAAATATTGGGAGGGCTTGAATAATTTATGCCCAGAGCTAACTGTGCAAGATAACTTAAGCAAGACTTCTGATGTTCTCATCCCTGTTATTCAAAGGACTATTTATTGCTTTAAGAATCTTTTAAGTATCAGATTTTTATTTTACTCATAAACTTGACACTAGAGTCTTATGAGGAGTTAGTAATGGATGAGCCATAAAAGATCTCCATAATTGGCTTGGCACCCTTAGCACAGTGGTTAACGGTGCCAGCCACATACAGTGAGGCTGGTGGGTTCGAAGCCGGCCTGAGCCAGCTAAGCAACAATGACAACTGCAACAGAAAAGAAGCCATTTGTTGTGATAAGTACCTGTAGTCCCACTACTTGGGAGGCTGAGATAAGAGAATTGCTTAAGCCCAAGAGTTTGAGGTTGCTGTGAGCTGTGACACCCCGGTACTCTACTGAGGGTGAAATACTGAGACTCTGTCTCAAAAAGAAAAAAAAAAAAAAGAAAGAAAAAGAAAAGAAAAAGACCTCCATAATTTATGTAGGCTTTTATTAGGATGATGCAAAATGTAGTTTGCAAGTTCTTTTATTTGGGGATTTCTATTTGGTTGGTTGGTTTGGTTTTTTTTTTTTTATTGGTTATGTTAATGCTCTTCTTCATTTGGTTTTTATAGAGGATTCAGACTTTTAGATGGTAGATATAAAATGTCAGTATATGTTTAAATTCAGAATTTTAAAACCCTTAGAATATTAAAAGATTAGTGAATGCTCATTTGAGAACAACATAATTTTTGAAATAGTGAGTTGTAATATTGGGAGCTATGACTATTTGATATAAAATTGGTGGTGCTATTTTTTCCACTTTGTATGCATATGTGTATATCTGGAATTCTGTCCAAATGAAATGGAATCCTTCCTAATGTTACTTCAATTATCTTCATAGGAAATTGTGTGAAAGATGTGTTATTAATTATATTAATTGACTTTTTATTATTCTCCTGGACCCTTACTAAAGAAGAATTTATTTGAAGTTTTAAATTGTTCTTTGGCCAACGTAAGCCTCTTTTAGTTGTTTCTTTATCCTTTTGACATTCAAAATTATTTTTAAAGCAACTTAACCACTAGATGTCACTGTAATTTAAGTAACAAAAAATTGTATAAGTGCTTTTAGTGTTTGAAATTCAGAACTAATTTATTTATTTTGATCAAAATGTTTGAATAGTATGCACAATCTTTAGGCCTTTGGAATTTTAGTGTGTTAGATTCAGTTATGGTGAGAAAAAAATCTTCAATTTGATTCTCTTGCATTAAAACAAAAAACACCATTACAAATATATGTTACTATAAAATACAGGGCACACATAAGGTTCATGTGCAATTTAAAGTAGGTTAACATAATAAATTGCACGTGATTTTTATGTCCACCTGTATTTTGAAGGGAATGGATGTCATTTCCATATCGCTAAATCATTTATTTCATTATTTATTTATTTAAACAGACTGTCCTCACTCTGTCACCCTGGTTGAGTGCTGTGGAATCATGGCTTACAGCAACCTCAAACTCTTAGGTTCAAGCAATCCTCTTAGCCTGCCAAGTAGCTGGGACTACAGGTGCTTGTCCCAACACCCAGCTAGTTTTTCTATTTTTAGTGGAGACGGGGTCTCGCCCTTGCTCAAGCTAGTCTTCAACTCCTCAGCTCAAGCCATCCTTCTGCCTCAGCCTCCTAGGGTGCTAGGATTATAAGTGTGAGCCACCACACCAGCCAGTCATTTTATTCTTACTTATTTTTTACTGTAAACCCATTCTTTCTTTACCTGCATTGTGAAAAATTTAATCTGACTTTTTTAATACTTAGTTTTTTTGTTCTTGTCAACTCATTCTCTTCAAGGTTCAACCTGGAGAAGGAAATAAAGCCGCCTTCAATGACATGAGAGCCTTGTCTGGAGGCGAACGTTCCTTTTCCACGGTTTGCTTTATTCTTTCCCTGTGGTCCATTGCTGAATCTCCTTTCAGATGCCTGGATGAGTTTGATGTCTACATGGTATTGTTAAATTTTAAGTTCTCTAGTTTTTGTTTGTTTGTGTGAAATATATAGTTTGAAAGGAAGCAAATCTTTCTGTAAACAACCACGATTTCAAACTTAGTAGGCCTGAGAGTGAAGCTGTCTTCCTCTCACAGCTCTTCCTTTTCTTGAATTCCTACCTTGGTTAAAAACCTGTTGTTACCAACCCGTTCACCTAATTTCAAAAACTGTAATTTATTTGTGATTCTTCCTTTTTTTAAGTCTGATCTCTACTTTTCTTTTAAGCCCTCTCTTTAGTGTGTGCCCTCTTCTTTCTCCCTGAGATCTTACGGCGGTAGCCTCTTATCCAGACTCCCAGACTTTCAACTGGCTTCTTCTTCAGTCTGTCCTCCATCTTTTTGTCAAGTTTCTATTTCTTTCTTTCTTTCTTTCTTTCTTTCTTTCTTTTTTTTTTTTTATTAGAGACAGAGTCTCACTTTGTCGCCCTTGGTAGAGTGCTGTGGCGTCACAGCTCACAGCAACCTCCACCTCACAGGCGTAGACGATTCTCTTCCCTCAGCCTCCCGAGTAGCGGGGACTACCAGTGCCTGCCACAACACCTGGCTATTTTTTGTTGCCGTTTGGCCGGGGCCAGGTTTAAACACCCCCCCCCCCCCAGTACATGGGGCCTGCGCCCTACTCACTGAGCCACAGGTGCCGCCCAAGTTTATATTTCTAAATAGATGTGATTATGGTCACTCACCTACGTAAAACCCTTCAGTGGTTAATTATTATATATGGAATAAATGTTTAATATTGTAGGGTAACTTTGAGACTCTTTATAATATCTGCTGACTTTTTTAGCTACCAAGCTATTGCTAATTTTCCAGACACAGTATGCCTGCCTAGCATGCCCTCTTTCATTGTGTGTCCTACTTACTCATCTTCCAAGACTTGGCTCAGAAGTCACCTATAGGAGCCTTCCATGACTACCATACCATTTCAGGTAGGGGTAGGAATTTCTCAGGGCTTCCTTGGCCCCACCTTATAGCAATTCATAAAGTGAATTGTGTTTATATTTTTATTATAATATACCTTTTATATAATATTTTATATTATTTTCCATTCTATTACAATCACCTATTTTATCTGAATCTCCCTCCAGATTATGAACTTTTTGAGATTATACCTGTGTCTTAATCATATTTATATCTCTGATGCCTAGCCCATAATAAATATTTAGTAAATGCTTATTCACAAATCAGAATTTATACTTTTAAGTGCTGTACAGTTTTTTAGTATCAGTTTTTTCCTTTGATACTATCACTGAAGATCGGTTAGAAATTCCTCTGAGAATTGTTTCCAAAGCCAATTTATAATCATAGAAGATAATTATTCTCTCCATGCAATGTTTTTGTCCAGAATAATTAATTCATTCTTACTACCCATTATTTCCAATTTCATTCTAAACAGGTTTTTTTCCCTTTCAGAAACTTAAGAGTTTCTAAACCAGAATGGCACTTTACTCCAGTGAAATTATTCAACAGAATGTACCCAAGTTCTGAGAGCTAATCTGAGGGAAACAAATAATGTTTGGTGCATTAGCAGCTTTGTGATTAAATAATATGCCTCCCAGGGCAGATATGCCTGATTAAATTTTTATAGTCAGAGCCGTTGATCGATGTAGCAAGGATGAGGGTCTGCATTTGACTCTAAAGCCCTTGTCCTAAGCCATCAGGCTATATTGCCACCATATAGTTTCAAGTAAGACCTTTGAAAATATATGTTCATTTGTTTATGATTTTAACTTTCAGGAATTTTCAAGAGGGCGGAGAATTTTTTTTTTAACTTTCCTATTATTTAACTCAGAAAATACAAGCACAGTTCTAATTTATTTAATTGGAAAACTTCTCATAACTATGCATTTTTCTTTTTCTATACTCTGATGTGCCATCCAACATATTTTAAAGATTCATTTGAGAAATCTTTGTGCAAGTTCAAATTGGTTTACATTGTACAAATTATAGAGGCATTGAGAAGGGGGTAGCCTTTTAAGAAAACCTGAATCACTGAGGAAAAATTTGAGAGATTTAATGAATTTGCGACTAGATATTTTTGTTGCCGTTACCCTGAGTGATTAACTATTACTGTACAAATTAGATTCATTTTGTAACATTTAGTTGTCTTTGAATATTTTTTAATTATTTTAATTGCTACATGTATTTGAGAGAGGGTGCCATACATATAAATACTTTATAAAAATTACTTGGAAGATATATTTATTTAGTTATTGTCCCCTAATAGTTTCTGATACTATCTTTTCCTGTGTAAACTTCTTGGGTGTCATAGAAAAGGTAACGGGTATTGCCTGGATGAAGACCCAGGGGTTTACATCAGCCAGCAGAGTGCTGTTTTATAGAAATGTGATTTACACAATGGCAATGCCGACTTTTGCCTTTGTTCTCCAGGATATGGTTAATAGAAGAATTGCCATGGACATGATATTGAAAATGGCAGATTCCCAGCGTTTTAGACAGTTTATCTTGCTTACCCCTCAAAGCATGAGGTAACTTTTTAAAACTTTCTATGATATATATTTATCAAATATACAAATAGGAAAGAAATCTTTCATATTTACAATACAGATAAGTAAATGACTGATGAAAAGGAAAATTAGCTCCTCTACTGCTAGTTCAGGAGATTTACGGTAGCTTTTCCTTTTCTAGATATTCAAAGTTTTACTTGCATTATTTCCCTTGGATAACTGAAGCAAATTGATTGGAATATGATTACTGACTTGTTACTATTTTTATATTGAATCTGCTCCTTTGTGGTTATCATCACCAACTAATAGGAAGTAATTTAGTAATTCTATTCAGACTGAAGAATCAATTCATATGATTCTTTTCTTGGTGACTTACACATATCAGTCTTTCCAAATAAAGAGCTCTGTTCTGCTGTCAGTCATCATTTACTGAGGACCTACAATGTGTTAGGCACTATGTTGCTTAGAGTTGATACTCTGGCTCTAAAGTGGTCATGTGATCAATATGGAGATATAAATTTGTGATTGGGAATATTCATGTAACTCCTTCCTTGCTAGATAAGAACAAGAATTAAAAACAGTTGATATGTAACTCTCCTTCATTTCCTCCAAACTCAAAACCTGTGGGATATAGCAGGAAGTTAATTTGTAAAAATGAAAACAATATTTTCTTATTGCAAATAATATTTCTCCTAGAACTCTAGATATCAGACATATCCCACTATTAGTAGGTAACAACCATTTAGATTTATATTTTCATGAAGTAGTAGAATTTTTTTTAATCTGTAAAAACATTCCTAGAAATTTGAGTAATTTTGTTTCCTCTAGCTCACTTCCTTCAAGCAAATTGATAAGAATACTTCGAATGTCTGATCCTGAGAGAGGACAAACTACATTGCCTTTCAGACCTCTGACCCAAGGAGAAGAAGATGACTAAAGTTCATTTGTAATTTAACATGCTCTGTCCTCGCTTTAAAAGATTTGTGAAGGGAAAAAAATTCTGGACTTTTTGACATAATAAAATGAGACTGGAGATATTCTAAAATTAAAGAAACTCCTTTATATATCTGACCACAATCAAATGTATAAATAAGCCTAGAAAATTTAACTACAACCAGCAATTTAAAAAACTATTATTTTCCTTTAAGAAAATCGATTTCATAGTACTGGTTTTAAATCTTCTTAAGGTTTTTTGTTTTGTTTTGTTTTGTTTTTTACCATCCACTTTTACAGATTTTTTTTCAGAACTAAATTTTGTACATATGTACATGTATATATCTGTTTAGTTTGAGTTCATTTCTATAGTATTTTGTAAGAAAATAAAAGTTTGAGCACCTGATTATATTTAGTTTTGCTTTTCCAGAATATTTCATTCTATAGTTAAATTGTCAATAATAGAAGAAGGGAGGAATTTCTCATTGCAGAGGGTGGTGTGCAAGGGAGGTCTCTATGGACAGGGACTGGTTTACAGTGGATTTTCTGTTTATTATTGATGAG
This sequence comes from Loris lydekkerianus, assembly GCA_963574355.1. Lineage (NCBI taxonomy): Eukaryota > Metazoa > Chordata > Mammalia > Primates > Lorisidae > Loris > Loris lydekkerianus. The sequence goes on along the minus strand of CAUYPK010008773.1, from coordinate 1,696 downwards.
GGACCCACACAGGACTATGAATACTTGAGGCAAAATTCTTACCTGCAGGTAATTTTTAACACCAAAGTACAAATATATATTTGGGTATAACTTTTAACTGTTGGATTTTATCAAATTTAAGATGCTATCTATACGGAGAACTGCAACACTGGCAAGTCTGACACATACTTTTTTCTCAGTCCTTGAACTGTCCCCCACCCAGCTCAGAGCCTGTAACCAGCATTAGAATTGGATCGTGGTACAGCTTTCACACTGACCTGCGGGACACTCAACCTGGTTTAAAAGCTCTCAGTTTGCAGTCCAGGGAGTGCGGCTAAACTGAGAGGACACTGGCGAGAGGGACTGTGCAGACCAGGCTGGGAAAATTGGGGGTGAATCATGGCTTCTCAAAGAATAGGAAAGTAGCTAGTGGCTACAGGAGTCGAAGGCCAAACTGGTAGTGGTGAGCGGACATCAATTATAATATACACCTTGATTTCAGAGATGTTAAAAAGTGTGCTACTTAGAATGGTCAAATACAGAATATTGTAAAAAATGGTATTTATCAACTTTTTTTAGGGAACATGAATAAGATTATTTCCTGTATTCTCTATGTTTGATACAAGGATTCATGCTAAACTTTTTAAAAACTCTTTGGATATCAACAAGACGCATTCCTTATTTTAGCAGTAAATACTAGAATACATATTTATGGGATTGAAAAGGAAATATTTTAAGAAAAGTAGCATTTTAAGAGCAGGAACCACTTCTATAGTTATTGAGAAAAACTGGGTTTTGTTTGTGCTAGGGGAAGGAGTCTAATCTTAAATTGAGATCATTTGCCAAATGAGAAGTCCAAAAACTTATGCTTTCTTATCTAACAATTTACAGGAAGAGGGAAAGGTGTGCTGAATGCTTTAATATATCCTACTGACCATACAAAGGCTAATTTTTAATTTACATTTGTAACTTTTAACATAGTGCTTTTTCAAATTAAAAAGTAGAATATACCAAATGCATCAATTTTTTTTTTTAGCTAAGGAACTTCAGTGTCTAAATTCTTGTGATAGTTTTGAATGTTGTGCTTCTTCATACAGAATGGAAAATACAAGCCTCAGGTATCCGAGAATCTCTTGTTGAATTGAAGATTATTCATTGCTTTAGCCTCACAAAGTTTTGGTTTCAACTATTATAAGTGAAAATATTTTTATTTAATGTTTTAAGTAGCAGTAATATTAGAGTGACAAGAATAAGAAGAAATTGTTCTTTTCAAATACATGTAACTTCTAAAAATAAAACTTAAAATTTCTATATATTAAGGTTATGGTTTCGTGGATTGGGGAAGGTCATACTCGCTGACTAATTTGATCCTCTGTAGGAATGGTGACTACAGACATGGTGCAGGTAGCTCTTCAGCCCATAGTTTATCATCAGTGCAGCTATGACTGAAAGAAGTCCCTGGAAACAAGGAAGAAAGGTTTGCTTGGATTTTTTTTTTTTTTTTTTTTCCATTTCTTTATTGTTTATTGTTGGGGATTCATTGAGGGTACAATAAACCAGGTTACACTGATTGCATTTTTTTAGGTAAAGTCCCTCTTACAATCATGTCTTGCACCCAGAAGGTGTGGCACACACCAAAGCCCCACTCCCCTCCCTCCTTCCCTCTCTTTGCTCTTCCTTTCCAATTTCATTTTTTTTTTTTTTTTTTAAAGCAGGA
>CAUYPK010008772.1:0-12802 GCA_963574355.1 Loris lydekkerianus | reverse complement strand
TGTAAGATGCGATTCTTGGATGCAGCAGATATCTGGCTTGAGTTTTTGTATCCAGTCAGCCAACCTTCGCCTTTTTAGAGGACAATTTAAACCATTCACATTAATTGAAAATATTGGTAAGCCTTTCAAGAGTCCGGTGGACATTTTTAATCCTTTTGTGACTGTGGAAGTTGGAATTTGATCAAACATTTTTTGGGTGGGTTTACTTTTGTGGTGGAGAATTATTCTGGTCTTTATGGAGGATAGGTCTAGGAATGTCCTGGAGAGCTGGTTTAGTTGTGGCAAATTTCTTCAACATGTGAATGTCGTTGAAGTATTTAATTTCTCTGTCATAAATGAAGCTCCGTTTAGCTGGGTACTGGATCCTGGGTTAAAAGTTATTTTGTTTTAGGAGATTAAAAGTCGAGGACCATCCTCTTCTAGCTTGAAAGGTTTCAGCAGAGAGATCTGTAGTTATTCCAATATTCTTCCCCTTGTAGGTAATGATTTTCTTTTGTCTGGCAGCTTTCAGTATTTTCTCCTTCATATTAACTTTAGTAAAATTGTTTATGATGTGTCTGGGGGATGTCTTATTCAGGTTGAGTCATGCTGGAGTTCTGAAATCGTCTGCTATCTGAATTTCGGAATCTCTTGGCATATCTGGAAAGTTCTCCTTCATAATCTCATGGAGAAGAGACTTTGTGCCTTGTGAAGCCACTTTGTCACTTTCCGGATCCCTATAAGATGAATATTGTTTTTTTTCTAATTATCCCAGAGCTCTCTGAGAGAGTGGTCTGTTTTGCTCTGCGCAGAGGCAGGGAGGGCTCCAGAGGGCACGCAGCTACCAGAGTCCCTGGCCAGATGAACGGGCTAGTGTGGAGGTTGGGAGGACGCAGGAGGGAGGATGTAGGGTTGCCTGGCTCCCGCAGTTCCTGGTCAGGGAATGCGGAGGCCTGGTGGGTGCGCGTACCAGTTTGGGGTTGCTGCACAGCTCTTATTGAGGTCCGGGTGGCGCCAAGCCCAGGAGTTTGAGATTGCTATGAGCTGTGACGTCATGGCATTCTACCCAGGGCAACAGCCCAAGGCTCCAGTGTGCGAAAACTGTCTCACTCTGCCCCTACGGGTTAAGGCTGTAAGGCAGTTCAGTCCCCGCCTTTAGGCTGCTCAGTCACTAGGTTACTTTGTCCCACCCTATCCTTGCTCTGGAACCCTGAGGCCAGAGCTTGCCGGGACAGTTCTGTCACACTGGCTTCCTGCGCCCAGCTCCGTGGCTCAGTCTGGTGCCCCAGACAATGCCCAAAGTTCTCCACACTTCTGCTCAAGCTCTCCCCAAGGCAGCTCAACTGAGCACCAAGTCCAAGAACACCAAAACAGTTCACAGGTAAGGCCTTTCTGGTCTGCAGTCTCACTGCTGCTTATACTCATGGTTGCTGGTGTGATTAGGTTGATTAAACACATGCAACCACTTGCCAGTTTTCCACTGTTTTTGTTCTCCTCCTGGGGTCCAGAAGTCCCCTGCTGGTTCCCTGTATCTTCAAAGGGATGATCCTAGGAAGATCCCACATGCCAGAGATGCCTGGAGTCTTGTCTCCCCAGACTCGCCATGCCCAGTTGCAGGAAAACTGTTAGTTGGCCACCATCTTTAATCCCAGACTTTCCCATTTTTATTCATTGTTTTTTATGGTCTGTGTCAGCCAGAGGCAGGGAGGACTCTAGGGTCTGAGTTCCTTCAGGCGGTTTAAGTTTGTCTCCATGCCCCCCTAGAGGTTCTAGAGATGGGGCTTCCAAGGTTCCATGGGCCTTTAAAGTAGCACACAATTTCATGTGCGTGTTCTTATGCTGAAATGCCTGTAGCTTTCATTACCTTCCCACAAAGTATGTATTATAATAGCAGAGTGAGGTGACCACCTAGTCAACAACTATTTCCCGGAAAAGATCTCTCTTCAGTCCATGATGTGCAAAGCCGTCTGGCTGGGCCTGGGAAGGTCCCTCCATTGGGGGTGGGAGCTACAATTAACCAAGCAAAAGTGTCATTATCTGTTCTTGCCAATAATCTCCAGGATTATCTCTACCTGAAAGGTGAGATTGCATAGAGGGGTTGAGCTGGCCTTAGGAGTGTCTCACCTGGAAAGAACCTAGAAAGGAGGCCAGGCCCTTTTTAAATTACCGCATATACTTGAGTATAAGCCGAGTTTTTTCGGCACAAAATTTGTGCCGAAAAACCTGAACTCGGCTTATACTTGGGTCATACAAGTTATTTGATTCGGTGATTGTGATTTAGCTTGATTACCTATTAAGCTACGGTTTTCTGCACTTTATTTAAAGTTTTAAATTTGTTGTTGCTAGTTTACAGGGTTTTTTTTAGCAATAAATATTGAAAAGCATTTAACCTACTGATTCCTCAATTATTGTAATTGTTTTGGGTATATATTTTTATTTTTGAAATTTACCAGTGGCTGCTGCATTTTCCACCTTGGCTTATACTTAAGTCACTAAGTTTTCCCAGTTTTTAGGGTGAAATTAAGGGGGTCGGCTTATACTCGGGTCGGCTTATACTCGAGTATGTGCAGTATTTGCCACTATTGGGACATAAATTATTGTCCAGGAACAAACAATCGATGATATAGTGTCTTTAGTAAAATGTATCAAAACCAATAGGAAGTTAAGGCATTGAAAGTTTTCTGAAGATGAGGTGAGAAGTGCAAATCTAGAAGACAAAAATGGCCACACAATACAAATTCAACAGGCGTCAGCAAGACTCATGTATAAACCCCTCCCCATTGCAGGAATTTCTCCCAACTTTTCCCCATTCCTCATACTCAGAATCTTCATGATCCAACCACCATCCATCCATGCATCAAAATCAACCCCCCAAAAAAGAATATACATCTGGTTTTACCAAAGTCTTAAAGGAAGTATGAGGCTTAATATGTCCTATCACGCTTTTCTCCATAGACTTTGGGTTTTGCAGAATGAAATGTTAAATCAAAGGAGTTAATCTCTACCTGTGGAATTTGTAACATCAATCCACCAGAGTGTGAGAACAAGACATTTTTGCTACATTTAAAGAAACATCTGGACAGGCCTGAAAGGGTAGCCAAATACAGACAATGTGGACTTGTAGTCAGAAGAACAATTAAATTATCTTACATATATATTTTTTTATAAGCTTCCACTTAGAAAAAAAAAAATTCCTTGCCCTTTAAAAGCAAAGAAAGACAGTTAAAACCAACAATTTAGATATTTCTAAGATAAGGTCTTTTGACAAATTCATGAATCCAAAGCTTGGATCTCAGCCACCCCTCTCATATGCACACCCGTCCACAAACCTGGCCAAAATGGGGAGGTGCTCAAGACACATCCCAGAAGAACTGGTGTTAGAATTTCACACTCCCTCCCTGACCAATCCCACCCACCTCTGCAGCCAGCCTTCAAGAAACCTTAATATTCACCATCTTACATCTATTGTCTCAGGCCCAGACCCCTAGAATCATCTCCACGTTCAGTCCACTAATGAATCCCAACACTGCTTCTACCTCCAAAACACATCTGAACTTGATCACTTCCACCTGTCATCTCCTTGGCTGCCCTTCCGGGGCAGGACATCAGTCCCTCTGGCCTGGACCAAAAAACAGCTTCCTCACTGGCTCTCCCGCTTCTGTTCTCCCTTGCTGCCTGTCTGTTCCCCCTCAACAGTCAGAATGATCTTTTTTAAATGTAAGCCAACTTGCATCTTTCCTGTGCTTAAAACCCATTGATGTTACTCAAATTCCTACCAAAGCCTGCAAGACTATACAGTGCCCTGCTCTTGCTTACTTCTCTATATTCACCTCTCACCTGCACTCCAGTTCATCCCCTTCATTGTACGTACTGTTATCCAAATTTACCTTTTCCATTCACTTATTCAGAAAATACTTATTAACCACCCAATATCTAGCAATCAGGGCTTATTCTAGGTGCTGATAATACAGCAATGAACAAAACAGATTGTAAAAAACAGCAAAAAAAAAAAAAAAAGTAAGCCCTTGAAAAGCTTACATTCTGATGTAGACAGGTAGAGCAATTTGTTTACTTGTTAATTGACTATCTTTCCTGTAAACTCCTTGGAAACAAGACCTTGACTGTCTTGATCACAGCTGTATACCCTGTTCTTAGAACTACTACTAATTATAGATGCCCAATAAATATTTAGTAAGTGACTAAATGAAAGAACATTTCTCAATTCAAGACTCACTTTGTCCTCTGTTCAGAATAAGCCTCTCATTATACTTCGCTCTGAAAGTTTAGAAGACAGTCAAAGAAGGAACCCTGAGAAGACTTTCCTCACCTGGTCCCATCCCACACTGGGACAGCCTAGGGCACAGAGGCTCCACCCATGAGCCCACTTCTAAGCTTGGACAACTGGCCTGGCAAGAAGGAAAGTTGACTCTTCCCAGCCAAGTGTCCTGTTCTGTCTCTGTGCCTTCCAGAAAGCCAGGTAGAAACTCCTATCTTGGGGTCTCTGTCTATGCAGGTCTCAGTCATAATGTCCAGTTCCATTCTCACCAACGTCTGAGACAAGAAACATCAGAGGGTTCCCTGCCTGTTCTGCCCTGTGTGGCATCAGCTCTCTCTCTTGAGTGTGTTCAACCAGCATCCATTTTTCGTAAAAACCCTTCTTCTCATTTGAAGTGAGCCAGTTAAACTGATTGCTGTTTCCAACATGACACCCCCACTACCACCACCAGCCATTTCACATGGGAGAATGGGAGGCATCCCACCCAGACTCCAATTAATGAGTGAAGATCTCTATTTCACAGAATGGATTAAAGAAACTGACTTTAGAAATAATACTCAGCACCTTCCTCTGCCAGAGTTTAAAACACTTCATAGGCAGCGTAAATTAATCTTCACCAAGTCCCCAAGAGAAAAAAAGAAGATTTTATTATCCTCTTTTAGCTGCAGAGAAAATGTGAAGAATCAGCATTTTCCTCCACAGAGCAGATCTGGGCCTAAACTATGGGGCAGCTACCTCCACAAGCCAAATGCTGATCACTGGACCACCCTGCCCTCTCCTGGGAAGCTGCAGAAGAAGAAAGGACACAAAGCAGAAATCTAAGGACCCCTCCAGCTGCGATGGGGATGGTGTGAAAGAAATCCCACGTCCTGTAGCTCTTGTCACTCTATCTTCTCACTCTGTCCTCAGGAAGCGCCAGCACACTTTCTGTGAGATATAACAAGCTTTCATACTGAAGGATTCTGTTTTATCTCCCTGGGAAGTTGGGATACCTGGAGACTGTGTTTTGAAATACATATATTGACAACCAATTACTCGGCTCTGCTTCTGCTGTGTAGCTCCTTTTTCAGATCAGTCTCCAGTACCAGCTATGATCTGCGCCTGTCTTCTTCATTTTCACTGGGAAGTCTCTCTCCCTATCAGGGCTTCTCTGTGGTTTGCTACCCCCAGGGAGAAAGGACTCTGAGCATGGCAGGAAGCAGAAGGGTAGAGAGTATCAGCCTTACTCTGGCTGCCGCTGAGAGCTAAGCAGCTGGAAGGTGGGGTGGACTAGTGCCCAGGAGAGTGATTATACCAGGAAGCTGATCTCTGGAGACACCTGTTCCATTGTCCCTGTCTTCTCTATCTACATCAAGTCGCTTCTTGAATATCCCTCAGGGATGTGCCAGCAACTGCTCCAATCTGCCCTTCCACTGCTCCATGTTCTAGTTGTGACAGGTCAAATAACTCATCTGAGTGCATCTGTGGCTTAATTTGATGGCCCAACAAGGGGCAACTTAATCTGGGCCTTCCGGAAACACAATATCCTAACCTAGAGATTCTTGAACTAGACTGCAAGAATCCCATATGTGAATATATGAATTGTCCTAGAGAAAGGATTAAGCATTTCCATCTGATTCTCGTAAGGTGCTGGACCTCAAATATGGTTAGAATTATATATCCAAAGGAGTGACTCCAAAGAGAAATTTTCCAACACTCTGACCAGAAAAGGGAGGGACACACAGGCCTTTTTGCTGTTCCTTAATAATAGCAGCCAATGCACATGGAAGCCTTCCCAGGTGCCAGGAATTGTTCAAAGCACCCTCAATTTATAAACTTATTCAATCCTCATAATAGCCCATAAAGAGCTGCTATTACTAACCCCATTTTACAGATGATGGAACTAAGTCACTAAGAGTCATAGCAAGTTAAGAAGGAAGATGGAATCTGAAACCATGGCCATGGAGAGCACGCTCTCAATCCTAGCTGCCACTGACAGGCGGAATCGTGAGCGCCTCCTGGTGGCTTCTCTTCACATTGAACTATTTGCCTCCAGCCACAAACCCTAACCTTGCATAGTCACTGTGCCAAGAGAGACAATGATTTTGGCAAGTCTTTTCCCAGAAACTATACACTTGAGATGATCTATTATAAGCAAGTGCTTTGTAAGCTATATGGTGCTATAGAAATGTGAATTAGGGTAACAACTATGATCTACGTTTTCCCTGATAAAGTGTAATTTAAAATATCATCCCAAGTGCTACAGGATATTTCCACTTGAAGCAATCTACTTTCTGTTTTATTCGCTGTTGACCACATTTTACACTTCCCAGACACTCCTTGCAAAGTTAATTTAAATGCATTAAATCTGATACTCTTATTTAGAACATAAAATACCCACAAGTAGAACATCTGGCCTCACAGCAGCGCAGATGTGTGTGCCACACATTTAATGAGCTTTGGGTTTTTTCCAGGGCTCTGCACCCAGTGGGTGCTCAAATATTTTATCAGTGCCAATGGTGACATTATAAGAGGTTGCATTTTTCCTAATGCTGTTTCACTTAGTTTCAAATTTCAAAATTTCTAATATGACCCAGTAAGATAGGCTTCGACAGCAATTATTCAAATAAAAATCCCATTCATCTGATTGAAATTTTTTTGCACAAGATCTCAAAGCTTTATAGACACATAAAATATAACTTCAATCCAATTTGGTTATCTTATTTTCCAGAGTTAAAAACAAACCATGTAACAAAAATCAAGCTGCAAAAAGATCTGACAAAAGATCAAAACACAATTGAATTAGTCTTATTCCCGCTTCAGGATTAAATCTATTTTTAAAGGGCTTTCAGCAGACCTCGTATTCATGTGTTCACTCATTCATTCAGCACACATTTACTGAGCACTTCCTCTGTGCCAGGCGTGGTCCTAGACTCTTGCGCTGCATTTGTAAACAAAACAGGCAGATTCCAGCCCTTGCACAGCATATATACTAATGAAGAGGTCAGATAATAAACAAAATAAATAAGTGAATTACATAACAGGTTAAAAGTAATAAATGTTTTGTAAAACTCAGAATAGGATAAAGGGCCACAATAACTGGGAGGTTGGGAGGGGGTTACAGTGTTAAATAGGGTGATCAGAATGGACTCCATCAAGAAGGTAAGAGAAAGCAACAAATGTGAACTTGGTAAGGGAGTGAGCTGCGTGAACATCGATGTGTGGAGAGGGATGTGGGCAGAGCACTAAGGTTAGTGTGCTGCTGCCTCCAAGAAATGGCAAGGCACACGGGCCGGGGATGGGGTGCTCAGGGATGAGGTCAGAGAGTAGGGGTGTCAGGGAGAGGGCCTGATCACATAAGGCTCTGCCAGCCACGGTAAAGGCTTTTGCTTTCCTCTGTGTGATATGGTAAGCCACTGTCAGGTTGGAACAGAGAAGAGGCAGGATCTGACTTTTATCTCAAGAGCATCCCCCTCTAGCTGCGGCGTTAAGGTCAGACTGTGTGCATGTGGATAGAGGTTGGGGTAGACTCCAGCAAGAACTGAAGCAGGAAGACCAATTAGCACATGGTTGACCTTGCCCAAGCAAGGAGACAGGGGAGTCTGAAGCAGAGCAAGTAGCAGTATAGATGGTGAAAAGTGGCCAGATGCTGGAGGTATTTTGAAACTGGCACCCGTGGGATACTCTGAGGGATTAGATATGAGACACAAAAGAAAGAGAAGAATCCAGGAGGACACTGAGGTTTGGGGCCTGAGCATTTTCCTACCAAAGGCATCCTCAGTTCCCTGGATGAAGAAGCAAAGAAAGTAGCAGTGGGTGGGGACTGACTTGGCTTGTAACAGCAGATACGGTGTCAATGACCACAACCCAACCAGAAAAGACACCATGGATCTTCATTCTCTCAGTTCCTCTGCCCTTCCCACAAACTCAGAGCACCCTAGACTTACAGCGTGCTTCACATATCTGTATTCAGTATCCAGTGTCATGTACTAATTTTTATTCTTCAAGCTTCCAGGAGAGCTCAGAGTGCTGATCTCATGGGAGTAATAAACAAGTGTACCATTTGCAATGACTCTATTCCCTCCTCCAACTTTCTACTCTCTCGACACAATGGGTTAAGCACAAATTTCATGGATTAAGGGAACATCGTGGATTTTTCTGAACTGATCTGTAAAACTGGTTTAGAAGGTGACATATGAGTCACAATATAACCCAGGCCCAGAAGTTCATATTTGTTCTTTTTACAAAAGGCACCTCATTAAATCACTGTCTAGTCTGTAACTGGCTTTATTGGGACATAAATTCATTTCACTAAACCAATAAATGTTAATTCTTCACCCTGGAGATTCTACTCGGTCTGGTTTTATCCTGCTCATGCTCCTGAGGCTGCCATCAATTACTCATGTTTGGGTTTATATGTCATTATGGAATCACTTTAGCTAGAACTGACGGGAAGCGAACAGACAATAAAGCTGAGCCTCCTTCCAAAGAGAATATACAGAAGAGGGCAATCACCTGAACCCCATTATTCTTTTCTATAAATTAAAATCTCCTGGCATTCTGCGGGAGCAATTCATTATATTTAGATTCTCTTCAAAAGCCAGGGCAGGCGAGTGGCGGATACTAATGAAGGCAGCTGGAAGGTCTGGGGAGGTGAACAAGCTCAGACTCAGAAGGTTTATGTTTGAGACCTGCCTTGCAATAACTAAATGTGGCTCTCAGCCCATTGCTTAATTTCAAAGAAACTCTGTCTCATCTGCAAATTAAGCAGCACAATACCACTTCCACAAACTAGGGGAGAAGGACAGGACACATCTGGGGGTTTGCGGTGGGAAAGGGAACCACTGAGCTCAGAGGAGGGGTCTCTCTCACTCCCTGTTAATCTGTCTGCTGGGGCAAATTGCTTTCCCCAACAGCCTTCCATTTCAGTCTTAAACAAGTGATTTAACCTCTTCGAGCTTCAATTTCCCCATTTGAAAACTGGGGCTGATCATATCTATCCTCCATTTTACCCAGGAAAGGTACGCTGATACTGATCATCTCTGCCAAGTTCCTAGCATCTGACCAAAAACAGGGTCAATTTTCGAAGAATGTAATACCACAGATGCAGGATTCCATTTTTAAAAACAAAGGCATTATCTCTTCAACCAAATGTTCTTTCCTATGATGGAAGGTTTCTCTTTAAAGCCATCAGCTCTTTTTTTCCCCTCACATAGAAAATGGCTTCCTCTCTCAGAACCATATATAACTTCAGAAGCAAGGGGAAAAAAGCAGAGTTGGCAAAAAGTAGAGGTGAATTGAATGCCCGTACATCCCATTCAGGATAAACTGCCCTTGGTGTAAAACAGTCAGTAACATTTTACAAGGAAAAAGTGCAGATAAATGACTGCAGTCCCAGGACGGTGCTCCCAATGGCTTTTTATAAACCACGCACGCTGCCCAGACGCCGCTGTGCCTGCTTCTCCTGCTCCAGAGAGATGCATGAGCAGGGCTTCAAGCCAGCAGGGCCAACAGCACCAGAGGCTGCAGCCAGACCCCGCTCCACCTGCAGGCCAGAGAGCCTGTCCTAGCGCCAGCCCTGGACAGGAGACTTGGAGTGGTGCAGAAAGCCTTTGTGCCAGGCCCCAAGGGGGTCGCCGAACAAAGCAGGGGCTGGCCTGGGCTGAGAGTCCCACTGGGAAGCCAGTTCTACCATTAGCAAATAGGATGACCTTGAGTCATTCTCTCCTTCTATAAATTGGAGATTCATAAGCCCTATCGTATCAGTGGTTAAGAGGATAAAACACTATGGCATTAGGAATGACCTTAACACATAGTTGATACCCAGTGTATTTTTATTTTTTCCTCTAGCTACTGGGGCTAGCTTATTTCATCCTCATCAGAATGCTGCCAAGTAATGAGGAATTTGTAAATAAGGAAACTGAGGTACAAAGTGACTTGCTCAACAGCAGTCTGTCTCTGACTCGACATTTATGCCCTACACAGAATTCTGCCTGTTTATTTAATGAGGAAACTGAGACTCAGAGAAGTAAACGGCTTGAACACCTCTCCCAAGTCTCTGGGCAGATCCAGGTCAGGACTAGTTGTCTCCAGTTAGTGCTCTTTGCTTTATGGCCTAGCACCTTGTAGCCATGTGTCTTCATTTCCCATTTAAGGAAACTGAAGCCCCAAAAGGCAATGACTTGCTCAAGGACATAGACTGAATATTGTCAAAGGACCTTGAGATCTTTCAGAATCCTCTAACATGTGTCTTATGTCCTATGAGCTCAAAGACTGTGATTCTTGAATTGATTAATTGAGAACCTGCTATGTACCAGACACAGTCTCTGCTGTCAAGGAGTTTTTGAACAAATGAGGAGAAAAAGCCACATTTGAGAACCCCTGAGCTGCAGGTGCTGCCCTGGGGTAAGGCCCTGTATGAGATGAGGGCCTGCAAGGGACTCCTAATCCAGCCCTGAGGGATGGAGACTGGCCTCTGTGAGGAAGTCGGATCACAGCTGAAGGATGAGTAGGGCCCAGTCAAACAAAGTAAAGGGAGCAGGAAAGAGGCTGCCAATAGGCAGAAGTTTAAAAATTGTGGCCTGTTAAGAAAACTGAAGCATGAAGAGAATACAAAGAAAACAAAGCAGAAAAGTTAAGCCGATTGGTTCTAAGTCACAGACAGGATTGCAGAGATTATCTGGGGAGGAGAACAGCTTCACAAAGACCCAGAGGGCTAAGGAGTGCCATTCTCAGGTCCGACAGTGGAGTCTCCTCAGAGAGATTGTGAGAGGTCACATCAGAGAACATCTTGACAAATTCTTTACCTGCCTAAAGGCAGCCAACTGCTCAATTCCTAACAGAATTCTAAAATCCTATTAATTTTCAAAGTAATATCAAACATGATGTCTTTTATCCTACTCACTCTTTAATGAAATGTTCACAAATATTAACTCCATGACTTAGTAAAAAGAAGGAAATAATTTTAGTCACATTGACTCAAAATTCTTATTAGAGGAGATTGGATTAAAGATGGCGGCCGAGTAACAGATTTCCTGCAACTGGGCACAACGAGTCTGGGGAGACAACAATCCACGCATCTCTGGCCAGTGAAATCTGCCTATGATCATCCTTTTGAGGATACAGGGAGCCAGCAAGGGACTTCTAGACCCCAGGAGGAGGACAAAAACATTGGGAAACTGGCAAGTGGTTGCATGTGTTCAATAGACCTAAACACGCCAGCAACCGTGACTACAAGCAGCAGTGAGACTGCAAACCAGAAAGGCCTTACCTGTGAACTGTTTTGGTGTTCTTGGATTTGGCGCTCAGTTGAGCTACCTTGGGGAGAGCTTGAGCAGGAGTGTGGAGAACTTTGGGCATTGTCTGGGGCCCCAGAATGAGCCAATGAGCTGGGCACAGGAAGCCATTGTGAAAAAAACTGCCCCGGCAAGCTCCTCCCTCAGGGTCCCAGAGGAAGGATTGGGCAGGACAAAGTAACCTAGTGACTGAGCAGCCTAAAGGCAGGGTCTGAGCTGCCTTACAGCCTTAATCCTTAGGGGCAGAGTGAGGCGGTTCTGGCACACTGGAGCCTCAGGCTGTTGCCCTTGGTAGAGTGCCGTGATGTCATAGCTCATAGCAATCTCAAACTCCTGGGCTTGGTGCTGCCCAGACCTCCATAAGAGCTGTGCAGTGACCCTCAACTGGTGACGCGCACCCACTGGGCCTCCGCATTCCCCGACCAGGAACTACAGGAGCCACACAACCCTACGTCCTCCCTCCTGTGTCCTCCCAGCCTCCACACTAGCCCATCCATCTGGCCAGGGACTCTGGTAGCTGCGTGCCTTCTGGAGCCCTCCCTGCCTCTGAGCAGAGCCCTTCTCCTGGCCAGAGACTGCTGAAGGCTTGGGCTCTCTGTGCCAAAGTCACTGGGCACCAGGCATTCCCAGAACCATGCACACCACTCCCAGTCCTGTTGCTGGATCCGGGTGTGTCACACACCAGAGCTGCTTTCACAACCGGAACTCCCAAACTAGAGCAGCCCCAGAGGAACTACAAAGGGTCACTCCCCACAAAGATCCTGCAACAATAGAGTGATCCTGCTGGGGTCTAATCTTGGGGAGACATCTCCCCAACTCTGAGGATGGCCAGAGGCAACAGTGAAAAACAATCATGAGGTGAAATCAACAAAAAAACTCTGACAATATGAACAATCAGAGTAGAGCAACTCCCCCAAGGATCAATGGGGCAGAAACAACACAAGACCCCATGAGCAAACAAATAGCTGACATGTCAGAAATTGAATTCAGGATCTAGATAGCAAATAAGATCGAATTAGAATTCCAAAAGTTATCTCAAGAATTCAACGAATTCAAAGACAAAATGACCAAAGATTTTGACACATTGAGACAAGAAGTTGCATCCCTCAAAGATCTGAGAAACATAGTACAATCCCTCAGTAACAGAATGGAGCAAGCAGAAGAAAGGATTTCTGACATTGAAGACAAAGCTTTTGAACGCTCCCAAACCCTCAAAGAAGAAGAGAAATGGAGAGCAAAAACAGACCACTCTCTCAGAGAGCTCTGGGATAAT
>CAUYPK010008771.1:0-26038 GCA_963574355.1 Loris lydekkerianus | reverse complement strand
TGAGGAATCAGTAGGTTAAATGCTTTTCAATATTTATTGCTAAAGAAAAACTGTAAACTAGCAACAACAACTTTAAAACTTTAAATAAAGTGCAGAAAACCGCCCCCTCAAGCAGACGGCAGAAGACGACTGGAGACTACGTACATTTGATTAGGTGCGTGCACACCAAATCAAATAACCTGTATGACCCGAGTATAAGCCGAGTTCGGGTTTTTCAGCACAAATTTTGTGACGGAAAAATCTCGGCTTATACTCGAGTATATACAGTATTAAAAGATAAAGTGTGGCCAACTCTTGTTAGGAAGGTAAAGACCTTATTTTACCTTCCAGTAGAGGAAACAAGCCAAAAACTTTCACTGTGGAAAGTTCAAATCAGAAGTTGAATAATCTGGAGTATCCTAATGCTAACCTGGTAGAGTTCTGCTTCAGGACTTACCAAATATCTTCTACTTGTTTCCGGGACCATATAATATCATATTGAATTACTTAATAATTCTTCATCCTTAAATCGACGTGCTATTGGACCATCCAGAGAACTGCACATGTTAAAAAATGGTCACGTTCTTACCAGAAGCCTAACTTTACTGTTTTCCTTGAACAGTTAATCTTAGGATGTATTTACAAAATGAAAAATTCCTACAAAGAGGAAAATTGATCATATAAAATTGCTGAAATATTTTAGTTGCTTTCTACTATCATGAAAGTTATAATTTTTCATTCAAAATTAAATTAAATTAAATTAAAGTTAGGATTTTTCATTCAAAATTAAATAGGCGCATATGTCCTCTTTTCACAGGACAGAGTTTAGATGTCTTTTTCTGGTAGACTATAGTAAATTATTTGGTTGCAGTATGTCTTGTTTGAAATCCTGCATGTCATTTAATGAAGCTGATCTCCATGTCTCCCAGTTTCATGGGGTACTGCAGCTTTCTGAGGTCAGGTGCAAACCCAGAGTAGCTGCTCTGTGCCAGCTGCACGTGGGACACTGGAACCCATTTTCTACATTGCCTAGGTCTTTCCCCTCCAATCTGCACATTAGAAAAGCATAATTTTGAATCAAACATGGTTAGTTTGAACTGAGATGTGTTGTAAGTGTAAAATACAAACCAGCATCTAAAGATTCAGGACACCAAAAAGCATGTAAAATATCCCATTAGAAACTTTTGTATCAATTGCACATTGAAATAATATTTTCGATATATTGAGCTAACTAAAATGTAATTATCAAAGTTAATTTCCCCTGTTTCTTTTATCATTTTAATGTGGCTATTAGAAAAATTTAAATTACATATATGGCTTCATATATTTCTATTGGACAACAGTAGATTAAGTGACTACTTATGGATGAAAGAAAGTATTTGTGCAAATGGAAGCAAGCAGTTCATAGCAGGCAATGTATTTTTCTCCAGTGACAAGGTTAAATACCTATGGAGTGACAATTGTACCATTTTGTCAAAGTTCTACCCTGTTAGATTGCTGCTACATTCATAAGAACCACGGGAAAAGGCATTTCCTCATCATAGACCAATTTTTAACTACTCAGAAACGTAGACCCAGGATAGCAAGAACAAGAAAACTACCAACATTTCCTGGCAGATGGGGTGATTCTCAGCAGTGGTCACCGGTGCAGATTGCCATCTCTGCGATAGAGTTGATGGTTCACAGCGCAGCAGTGCAAAGCCGAAGGGCACCCACGAGTTCATTCATAATTCTTGGTAGCATGAGGCCAAGTGTGCGTCTGTTCTGGGGGACTGGTCAGAGGCTCTGACAGGCAGACTGAGGCGGTCATGACAATGTTTTGACAAAGTGTGCCCGAGAGCTTGTTTGTTCGGAAAAAGACTGGCTAGCTTCCTCCCCCCCCTCCCTTTCCTCTTTCTCTCTCTCTCTCTCACTTGTTCATTTTTTTCCCCTCTTAAACACTCTGGCATAAAACTGAATGACTGTTTTTAAGTTGCCTTAGCCTTGCTTTGTGAAGAAAAAACCTGTGTATTCTTTCTCTGTAGGACACAAGTTGTTATTTTTAGAGCGGAGGTTCTTAGCCTGATCTCTGTCTAAATCAATTTCTGTCTTCTGACGTCGTGATCTGTGACAGCTCTGAGTGTCCTCCACAGAGGGAAGCTGCTTTGCTTTGTGAGAAGGTGAGCAAAGACATTAAGGGACCACGCCTGAAACTTCACTGCTCTTGGTCTCAACACGAAGGCTCCTTGGCACTCAGGGACCACTCATTAGATTGTGCCCTTGGAACAGCCACAACCACATGCTGTGGGGTGGTGTGCTTTCTGTCTCTGGGGTCATGGAAAATTCTTGTCTCATTCAAAGCCTGACAGTCCAGGCTGACTCCCTTCATCTCTCCGTCTCAGGAATACGGCCTTTTCTGCTTATTTCACTTCATGGCATGTTCTGGGTCGAGATGACCCCCTTCTTCTTTTTAAATGCAAGGTATGAGAGCTAAGAATACTGTGGCTGGAGGGTTTCTGCGGGCCAGCCAGTGGGCATCTGGCACGGCAGAGCCACTCCCAGGGCCTCTGGGAACATGTCTCAGGACTCAAAGTTCAGAGCGCTGCCTTCTGTAACCTGCTCTCAGTGTCAGCCTACTAGACCCAAGTAGGAAACCTCCCCAAATTCCCCCTCCTAACATGTTATTCCTAGGTGTTTACACAGCTTGAGCCTGTAAGAAACGTGCAAAATTAGCAACAGTTTAAAATAGTGCTCTCAGCAACAAGTGACATGGCACCTTACTATTACTCCCTTTGAACACCTGTACAGCTGAGTATTCAGGGAACCCACGTGTGTAGAGAAAGGCCCAGGACACCTGAGTTGAGAGCAGGAGGTGGATCCAGGCAGGTGTCCCGTTTGTGGGCGCGGGTGGGAGCATGACCTGGCAGGTGCCAATTCCTGGCCGGCTATACATAGCCAGCCAAAGCTGCTTACAAGAGAAACCTCTTTCTGCCCCCTTCTCCCGTCCCAGCCACAGACCAGAAGACTAAATCCCCTGTTAGTTATTCAGCCTTAGACAGGAAAGCCTCCTGTTGTCCACCGACCCGACAGGCCCGCCGCAGCCCTCCGTCCTTCCCTCCCTTCCCTGGGAGCGCGCCCTGTGCTCGGCCATGGTGGACATGGGGGCCCTGGACAACCTGATCGCCAACACGGCCTACCTGCAGGCCCGGAAGCCCTCGGACGGCGACAGCAAGGAGCTGCAGCGGCGGCGCCGGAGTCTGGCGCTGCCTGGCCGGCAAGGCTGTGCCGAGCTCCGGCGTGCTCTGTCCCCGCACTTCCACAGCCTGTGCGAGCAGCAGCCCATCGGCCGCCGCCTCTTCCGCGACTTCCTGGCCACTGTGCCCACGTACCGGGAGGCTGTGGCCTTCCTGGAGGACGTGCAGAGCTGGGAGCTCGCTGAGGACGGGTCCGCCAAGCACAGCGCGCTTCAGGGGCTGGTGGCCGCCTGTGCGCCTGGCCCTGCCCCGGGGCACCCGCACCCCTTCCTCAGCCCGGCTCTGGCCACCAAGTGCCAAGAGGCTACCACGGAGGAAGAGCGAGCAGCCGTGGTGGCGCTGGCCAAGGCCGAGGCCATGGCCTTCCTGCAGGAGCAGCCCTTCAGAGATTTCCTGGCCAGCCCCTTCTACGACAAGTTTCTGCAGTGGAAACTCTTCGAGATGCAACCAGTGTCGGACAAGTACTTCACCGAGTTCCGCGTGCTGGGGAAAGGTGGTTTTGGCGAGGTAAGTGACTGAATAACCAGGCTGCAAGGTGAAGTGTAAAGCATCAAACAGGGCTATGTTGACTTTTTTTTTTTTAAATCTCCAGGGAACCTACTTAGAACTAATTTCAGAGCCATGTGGAGCATTCCCAGCCCACTCTCCACACCTCCCTTCCTTCTGGTCACCACGCCAAATAAAACAGGTGGCAAGAGAGACAAGCACAGTGTGGGCGTGGCCAAGACGCTCTTTCTCAGGGTTTAGTCAGACACATGCTGACCGCCCTGGGCATGCTGGAGAGGGACAGCCACCTGTGACGGAAGCTCTTCCCCTTAGCTGTGGTGATGGAGGCAACTGGAGAAAAAAGGATAGCTAAGAAAATACTCATCTTGAGGAAAACTGGAGAACCTGTTTTGAACCACTGCTGTCACCAGCTCTTTCTTTTTTAAGTAAAAAACTTTTTTGAAATAAAATTTACATAACACAAAACGAACCATTAACCATTAAAAAATGTACAATTCAGTGGGGTTTTGCACATTTACAATGTTGTGTGACCATCACTTTTGTCTAGATCCAAGACATTTCATCACCCCTGTGCCCATTCACAGTCCCTCCTTAACCTCCTCTAGCCTTGGCAACAGCAAGTCTGTGTTCTGTGTCTGCATTTACCTATTCTGAATGTTTTAGACAGTATGTGACTTCTTGCATCTAGCTTCTTCCACACAGTGTGTTTTGGAGGTTCATCCATGCTGTATATATCAGTACTTATTCCTTTTTATGGCTGCATAATATTCTATTGTATAGACATACCACCTTTTATTTATTCATCTGTGGATGGACATGGGTTGGTTCCACCATTTGGCTATCATGCATGGTGAGCCTATGAACATTTATGTGCAAGTATTTGTTTCAATAATTGTTTTCATTTCTCTTGGGTGCATGTCCAGAAGAGTAGACTTGCTGGGTTATACAGTAATTCTATGTTTAACTCTCTGAGAAGCAGCCAAACTCTTTTCCATATATTACATTCCCACCAGCATTGAAGGAGGGTCACAGTTTCTCCACATCTTTGCCAATGCTTGTTATTTTTCCATATTTTATTATGGCCAACCTAGTAGGGGTGAAGTGCTATCTCATTATAGTTCCAGCTCTTTCTGTCTTTTCTTTTCTGTTTTTGTTTGTGACATAGTCTCACTTTGTCACCCTCAGTAGAGTACCATGGCCTCACAGTTCACAGCAAACCCAGCAAACTCCTGGGTTCATGCAATCCTCTTGCCTGAGCCTCCCAAGTAACTGGGACTACAGGTGTCCACCACAACACCCGGCTAATTTTTCTATTTTTAATAGAGCCAGGGTCTCATTCTTGCTCAGACTGGTCTTGAACTCCTTGAGCTCAGGTGATGGTGATCCACCCACCTTGGCCTCCCAGAGTGCTAGGATTACAGGTGTGAGCCACCATGCCTCACCTTTGTTGAGACCCCTTCTTACTTATGGCTTCTCCTTCCTCAAAAGCCTGCCACATTTCCACCTCAGCTAATTTCCACCCCCTTCTCTTTCCTCCTCCTCCGTCCCACCTCTCTGCAGAGCTGTCTACTCTCTCTTCCTCTCCCTTTCTTTCTCTCCTTCAAGGTATGTGCTGTCCAGGTGAAAAACACGGGTAAGATGTATGCCTGTAAGAAACTAGACAAGAAGCGACTGAAGAAAAAAAATGGTGAGAAGATGGCTCTCTTGGAAAAGGAAATCTTGGAGAAGGTGAACAGCCCTTTCATTGTCTCTCTGGCCTACGCCTTTGAGAACAAGTCCCATCTCTGCTTGGTCATGAGCCTGATGAATGGGGGAGATCTCAAGTTCCACATCTATAGCGTGGGCACACGGGGCCTGCCCATGGACCGCGTGGTCTTCTACGCAGCCCAGATGGCCTGCGGAGTGCTGCACCTCCATGCCCTCGGCATCATCTACCGAGACCTGAAGCCTGAGAATGTGCTTCTGGACGACCTTGGCAACTGCAGGCTCTCCGACATGGGGCTGGCCGTGCAGATCCAGGATGGCAAGCCCATCACCCAGAGGGTGAGTGGTTCTCCACCTGCCCCAAGTGCAGGGCACAGAGTTGGAAAGGATGGGAGAGGGCTGTTCTGTTCCCGGGGCAAACAGAGCCATGGACTTAATTCTCCTTTTTGTAAAGCCCTTGTGTTGTTGTCTTGCCTTAAGTGGAATAGAATAAGAGGATTAGCCTAAATGGCTGTTTGAGGACTACTTTGGTCTCTTTTCATGGCAGACAGAGTGGGGAAAGCGTTGTGAGATGGGGGTGGTCTGTACTTCCTGATGAGATGGAGGGAGCTGAATCCATAGTCAGGGTCTAAGTGTGTTCCACCTCTGTAGTGCTGTGTGCCTGAGCCAATAGAGCCTTGGTTTCCTCTTCTGGAAAATAAGGGAGCAGGACCCTAAAATTCCATGATCCTAGGAGGTAAACTTTAATAAGATAAGTAAAAGAAGGATCCCTTAACACCTAGCACATAAAAAGTAAAATATCTCCTTTCTTGTTGAGTGTAGAATGAGAGATGTTTTACATTGGATAAAGGTGGAATTTTAAATGAAAATATGTAGAATAAAAACAAAGTGTTTATTTTGATCAGTTTGGTTCAAAGTGACTTGCTGAAAATTCTTTGGTCAAAATGAGGATTATAATTAAGCAATTATGTTAAATGAACAACACAAAATCTTTGGAATTCTAACCTATCTTTACCATTGAGTTTCTGTGCACAAAGGTAGAAAATTCCCCAGGAAGACAAGGGCTCAGACCATTTTAAATGTTCTCTTAAAACTTAGTTTTTGTACAGTTTACAGTTTATAAGGCACAAAGGACAATCAAACATAGAAACAAGGAAAATCATGGGAAATTTGGGAAACTGTTGTTGATTTCACAAGGCTGTAATGGAAGGGGTGTGGACAGGCTGTGCAGGGCTCAGCTCATGCACAGGCTCAGTTCTGAAATCCCTTCCCGTGGGGGACCAGGTGCTCTTAAAGGCCAATGGCATGATTAGATTTGCATCTTAAAAAGACCAATCCAGCAATAATTTGGAAGGTAGATGGGAGGCTGGGAAGCTAGTTAGGAGGCAAATGTAGTGTCCCAGGCAAGAGATGATGGCAGTCTGTACAGGACAGTGGGATTGAGGAAGTGGGAGCAAACTGGAGCTCTTGGGGAGAGATCAAATGGAACTTTGGGGCCAGCTAGGTATGAAGGTGTGGGGGTGAGAGAAGGTGAGGGTCTCTAGCTCCAGGGAGCAGACTTATAGGAAATCTGGCAAGTGGAACTATAATCATTCTGTCTACGAGGCTCCTGTGGAAGAGGCAAGAAGAGACAGATGTTCACTGGGCACTTAGACCTCAGAGTGTGATGTGGTGGAGAGGGTCCTGGGCAGAGATAGGATTTGGAGTTGTTGTGGCTTGGGAAGCAGAAGGCACAGCTGAGTCACTTGGGAAAGAATGGGGGAAGATGACCAGGGACAAAACCACCAACCTGGAGGGGGTAGGGAAGAAAAGCGCCCTGAAGAGGTGTAAGGAGCAGCAGTGGGGGACTGGCGGGGGCAGGGACGATATAGTCACAGGGAGCGTATCAGTTAAGGAGTGTACATCATGGAAAATCCAGGTAACAATGGATTAAACAAGACTGGGATTTATTTTTCTTATGTATACCTTGTTAGGTATAGAAATAAGCAGGTGCTGGCATTAGTTCAGCAACTGCAGGGTGATGGGATTCACATCTCTATAATTCTAGCCTTTTTTATATGTTCAAGATGACTTCTCTCGCCACAGCCATCGGGACCATGTTCCAGGCAGGCAAAAGGAGGAAGGGTCGGGAGTAAACGGGCATGCATGCAGTGGCTGGGTGTGCCCCGTGCTGAGTTCTCCTGGATGCCCCAACTACAGCTTCCACTTAGGTCTCCTTGGCAGAACTATTATCTGGCTGCCTCCTGACTGATAAATGACATGTTTGGGGAAAGTGGGGGAAAGGAGGAGGTTCTGGTGAGTAAGGAAGAAGAAAATCTGGATTTTGGGGAGGTAACTAGTAGCCTCTGGGACAGGAGCCAGAGGAGCAGAGGATTCAGGGAGGATAGCGTGGTGGACGGCAGCCAGCGTGCTGCAAAGAAGCTATGCAGGCGGGGGGCATGACAACTAGGAGATCACAGCACCCTCAGTAAGAGCAGCTTCACAGACTAGTGATGCCAAGCTCAGACTGCAGAGGCTGGCTTGATCTGGAAGTAGAGGGTGAGACTGGGCAAGGAGGGAAGCTAGAAGACAACACAGGGAGAACGGAGTTTCTCCTTCAAGGTGCGGAGAGGAAGCAAGTTCAGATGCTGAGGCAAGAGCCAGCACAGAAGGAGCTGATTATACAGGAAGCAAAGAGGTGAGCACTGGAGGAGAATCTGACAACGAACTTAAGCAACACTGTTTCCTAAGTGGACAGAAAGGGGAGAGAGCTGGGGAGGCACAGAGCATTTGCCTCCTTGGGAGCTTCAGAAACAGAATGTAGCAAATCCGCATCTGCCGATGCTCAAAAACCTGAATGTGAGTGTGCTACTTCATAGTTTTGTGTCTGTATTGTCTGTTACGCAGAGCAGAAATGCTTCTCACGAGTCCCCCACATCCATGCTCCTGTACCCACACATCATGAGAATTGACATATCTCCACCTCTCTGGAGGCTTAGAGCAGTGTCCCCAACCTTTTTGGCACTGGGGACCGATTTTATGGAAGATAATTTTTCCATGAACATGGGCTGGAGCAGGTTGGTGGTGGGAGGCAGAGCTCAGGCAGTGGCCCGAGTGATGGGGAACAGCTGTAAATACAGAGGAAGCTTCACTCCTGGCAGGTCACTCACCTCCTGCTGTGTGGCCCTGTTCCTAACAGGCCACAGACTGGTACCGTTCTGCAGCCCCAGGGCTTAGGAGACACACATAGCTTTGTCTCTCTCGGGTCCCCCTTCTCAGCCTTTCTCTGTCTCTGTTCATGTCTAAGAGAATTTTTTTTGAGACAGAGTCTCAGTATGTTGCCCTCGGTAGAATGCCATGGCATCACAGCTCACGGCAACCTCAAACTCTTGGGCTTAAGCAATTCTCCTGCCTCAGCCTCCCAAGTAGCTGGCACTACAGGTGCCCACCACAACACCCGGCTATTTTTTGGTTGTAGTTGTCATTGTTGTTTGGGCTGGGTTCGAACCTTACAGCTCCAGTGTATGGGGCTGGTGCCCTAGTGTCTTGGTGACCAAGACAATTTTTAAGAACAGTTCCTCTGGAGGCTTTGGAATCTGCAAGAAGCTTTGGATACCTCCCTAGTATTGTCCACTGTTAACAAATGCACTTAGAGAAGTTTACTGCCTGGAGACCTTTGGCTCTTTTCCCTCTGGGTTCCTCTCTTCCCTGTGAGACAAAACTTCAGGGTTTAGACCACTTGCCCCATCCAAGGAGTCTTGTGCCGGGGTCCCTAGGCCTGCACCTGAAGCCCAGGGGACCACCGGGAAGGGAGGGGGGGAAGAGACAGAGAGCAAGGCTGGATGCCTGAAGAAAGAGAGAATTAGAGGAAGCTGTCTTCTTCGCTCTTTACCCATCTACGTAGCTGAGTAAACCGGCATAGGTTCCTATTTATTGCAGTTCTCACCCAGACAACTGAGCCCCTAGGGTGGATTTTAAGGTCATTGTATTCACATTTCACAGAAGAATTAAAAAATGACATGTTTCCAGGCTTCTGTAACCACAAATATTCAGTTGTGATCTCAACATACTATATACAAGAATTACTTACTGTAAACATTAGAGAGAAGCTGTGATGGTTTGAATGTGTCCACCAGATTTCATTTGTTTGGGAAGTTAATCCCCAATGTGGCAATATTGAGTGGTGGGCCTTTAAAAACTGATGGGTCATGAGGGCTCTGCTGTCAAGAATGGGTTGTCAAGGGAGTGGAACTGGTGGCTTTTTTTTTTTTTTTTTCTTTTGAGGCAGAGTTTAAATCTCTTGCCCCAGGCTAAAGTGTCCTAGTGTCATAGCTCATAGCAACCTCAAACTCCTGGGTTCAAGTGATCCTCTTGCCTCAGCCTCCTGAGAAACTAGAACTATAGGCACCCACCATAATGCCCAGCCAATTTTTCTATTTTTTTTTTTTTTTTAGTGGACACAGGGTCTCACTCTTGGTCAGGCTGGACTCGAACTTCTGAGCTCAAGCAATCCACCCACTTTGGCCTCCCAGAATGCTAGGACTACAGGTGTGAGCCACAGGTGTCCAGCCTGAACTGGTGGCTTTTTAAGAAGAGAGACCTGAGCTATGCTCCACCCCCTCTCCATTGATACTGTGTGCAGCCTTGGGACTCTTCAGAGAGTCCCCACTAGCAAGAAGGCTCTTGCCAGATACAACCCTTTGGCTTGGGATTTCTCAGTATCCATAACTGTAAGAAAAAAATTCCTTTCCTTATAAAACACCCAGTTTCAGATATCCTATTATAAACAACAGAAAATGTAATAAAAAAGAAGGTAAGAAGGAAAATCACCCTGATTATGGAGGTTAATAACCGTTGACTCTGTGCTGTTCTTCCATAAAAACTAAGGCATCATAACTTTGGAAGTTTGACTAGTTTCCTTCTGATTCAGCAACTCATTGTCTTGTATAAATTGGGATTGCTTTCTATTACAATTGGGATTGCTTTCTATTGTAGCAGAATACCAACTTCTGATATGGATTTGGCAGTTCAACAATTTCAAGGACAAGATCTCTGTAAAAAATCTCTTGGCCTTTTCCTCCTTGACACAAAATTGCTGCTGCAACTCCAAACACTAAACCTGCATCCCAGGACAGATAAAGGGAGAGAAAAGAAAAATCTCCACAGACTTCTGCTTTACAGCCCATTAACCAGGACAGTGTGAATTGTTTCCTTGTAGCAGCAAAAGAGACTGAAAAATAGGGTATTTCATTTTCTAACCTCTGTTTTGGAGGATGTTAAAGAAGAAGTGTGATTAGATGTTGGGTGAGCTGACAGCTCTGGCATACCAGTCCCCAGAGGAAAAAATATTGCTGAGGATTTGGGAATCTGATTCAGCTTTCTTCCTCATGCAGATATTAAAGTTTAAGAATAATTGTTACAATGGTGTGGTAGACAGAATCCTAAGATGATGCCCTCCCAGGACCATTGCCACTTTATAGTCCCCTCTTCTTGAAAGTAGTCAAGACCTGCAAATATTATGAAATATCACTCCCATTATCATGTTACATTATGGGGCAAAAGAGATTTTTAAGATGTAATAAGGTTGCTAGTCAGCTGACACTAAGTTAATCAAAAGAGAAATTATTATTATTATTATTATTATTATTATTCTGAGACAGAGTCTCACTCTGTAGCCCTCGGTAGAGTGTCATGGCATCACAGCTCAAAGCAACCTCCGACTCTTGGGCTTAAGCGATTCTCTTGCCTCAGCCTCCAGAGTAGCTGGGGCTACAGGCACCTGCCACAACACCTGGCTATTTTTGTTGCATTTGCCACTGCTGTTTTATCTGGCTGGGGCTGAGTTTGAACCCACCACCCTCAGTATATGGGGCCTGCGCCCTACCCACTGAGCCACAGGCGCCACCCAAAAGAGAAATTATTCAGGTGAGCCTGACCTAACCACATGAGTCCTTTCTATACAGGTATGAAGGTCAGAGATGACAGAAGTCAGGAAAAAACATTTTTTTTTTCTTTTTTTTTTAAGGCAGAGTCTTGCTCTGTTGCCCAGGCTAGAGTGCCATGGCATCAGCCTATCTCACAGCAACTTCCAATTCCTGGGCTCAAGCAATTCTCTTGCCTCAGCCTGCTGAGCAGCTAAGTCCATAGGCATCTGGCACAATGCCTAATTTTTCTATTTTTAGTAAAGATGGGGTCTTACTCTTGCTCGGGCTAGTTTGGAACTCCTGAACTCAAACAATCCACCTGCTCAGCCTCACAGAGTGCTAGAATTACAGGCATGAGCCACTGTGCCTGGCTGCTCATAGCTGGGCAGTGACTCAGGGAGGCTCTTGAGGAAAAGAAAAGAGCTAAGTGTCTCTGCATCAGGTTTGGAAAAGACCAAGGCAGACAGGCAAGGATGGCTTAAGAGCACTGGTCTGGGAGGCCAAGAACCTGAACTTGTTGGTTCTTGGGCAGTCCTCAAGGCGTCTTTAAGCTCTATCATTTTATGAGTCTATGAGATAGTCTTTGCATTATTTGTAGGAAAAAAACTTTTAAACTCAAAAGGTTAACATACAGAGTAAGTTACTATGATTTATTGGACTATCAGAGTTTTTATGGGAGCATAAAACCATGTTACTTAAGAACTGATCCAGTTGTCTGAGCAGTGTCCCTGGGAATCCCTTTCACTGTTTCCCAGCTGCCCTTGTCTCTATGCTGCTGTCCCTGTCAGACGCTCCCCACATGGGGCCACACACACCTACCAAGGCAGCAACCTCCATGGAGAGAAAGTACTTCTTTATAAGTAGCTTCTTCACAATTCCCAGGCAAGGCTCTCAATGGACAGCTCAGGTCACATGCCCAACCACAACCAATTCCACTCGCTGGGACTAGCTCACTGCCTGTGCCAGGGGCCAGAGGGAGAGTCTGTCCTACCTAAATCTCATAGACTGAGAACATGACTGTGTTCTCCAAAGGAAAATCAAGATGCAAAAGACAGGGAACGGATACCGAATAGGCAAATAACAGTAGATGTTCCTAATAACTGCTGTTACTTCAGTGGTTTGAAAAGCTTAGAAACTTTCCAACCCCTTAATCAAGGGATAATCAATCTAGATGCTTTACAAAAAGATTCTATGAGTTAGTTACTATTTTTAGCCTCATTTCAGATAGGGAAATTGAGATTCAAGTTAAGTTACTTATTCAAAGTTACACTGCTAGTATGTGATACAAACCAGGTTCTTCAGTTTCAAAAGCGCTTACAGTGTCAGCCCCACCTCATGGAGTTCATGCGCAAGGCTGCACATCGCCTTTTAATGCTGTAAAAGGCTCTTCACTTAGTCAAACTCAGACAGAAAAAGTGCATGTGATGACATTAGCATATCTGCCCCGGCTAGTCTGATAGAAACACCAAGCACAAGCCCAGTTGAACCTCAGACAGAGGAAGATTTCAGAAAACACTGACCCCCTTCTACACAGGGAATGACAGTGACTAACATTTCAGAGCCAGCCTCCCACACATAGGCACAATATAATTAAATGTGGTCGCAGCCACTGTCGACACTCACTTTAAAGTAATAAGTACTCCTGCCTGCGCTCAGCCGACATCTACATGCACACTATGACTAGCTGGGACTAGCTTTATATCAGTTTTTAGAAACTCTGGGTAAATATAATAGGAATATTGCATAAGGGACTTATGCTGGGACTTTGCAAAATTCAGCATTCAATTTGGAGGCCAGTGATCTTCAGATTTTATGCAACATGAGTCTTTGAAACTTGCTATTTTGTCAGGAATGGGAATGAAGTTAGAATAGTGATGCAAAAGCTCTTTCCACGGTTGGTTACCTTGTCCTGCCTCGCAGCTTCTGGCTTAACGTTAATGATGGCCGGCAGCCCCTAGGTAGCTTCAGGATAGGGCTGCGTCACCAGAAAAACCAAGGCAGGATTAAAGAGTTGGGACTTTCAACCCACCCACCTCCAACTTCCAGGAGGGGAGAAAGGCTGAAGGAGCTAAGTTGATCAACAGTAGCCAATGATTTAATCAATCATGCCTAAGTAATGAAGCCTCAATAAAATCCCAAAGGACAGGGTTCAGAGAGCTTCTAGATAGCTGAGTGCGTGGAGGCTTTCTGGAAGGTGAACAAGAACACATTTGGATGTGGAGAGAGTGGTGAACCCCACCCTGCAGGGCTAGAAGCTCCTGCTCAGGACCCTTCCACCTAGCCCTAAGTATCCAGTCATCTGACTGTTTGTGTCCTTTAAAATGTCCTTTATAATAAAGAGGTTAAAGTACATATATATATAATTTATTTTATATATTTATATGTATAAATTTATTTTATATAATATAAAATGCTTATTTATATATATATAATTAAACATGACTCAGCGTCCATAGTACAATGGTTACGGCACCAGCCACATGCACCGAGGCTGGCAGGTTTGAATCCGGCCTGGGCCAGCTAAACAACAACAACTGCAACAAAAAAATAGTTGGGTGTTGTGGTGGGCACATATAGTCCTGGCTACTCGGGAGGCTGAGGCGAGAGAATTGCTTAAGCCCAAAAGTTTGAGGTTGCTGTAAGCTGTGACGCCACTGCCCTCTACCAAGGGCTACATAGTAAGACTCTGTCTCGAAAAAAAAAAAAAAATATATATATATATATATATATATATATATACATATACACACACACACACACACACACACACACACATATAATTAAACATAAGTAAGTGTTCCCCTGAGTTCTGTGAGCTGCTCTAGCAAATAAACTGAACCAAGGAGGAGGTGTTGAGAACCCCGCTTTATGGCTGGCCAAGCAGAAGTTCCAGAGGCTTGGATTTGTTACTGGCATCTGAAGTGGGGGTAGTTTCGGGGACTGAGCCTAAACCAATGGGGCCTGAGGCTATCTCTAGCTAGATCACATCATAATTGACTTGAATGAGAAGACACGTAGCTGGCACACACATCTGCAAAATTAGTAGCTCGCTTGATGTGCGGAGAAAAACCCATGCGCATCTGGTGTTGGAAGTGTGTTGTGAGAGTACAGTGGGAGAAACTGACTTTGTTTTTTCTACTGAGAAGCCTGCTCATGAGATACACCCATGAGGAAGGCAGGCCTGGGCGGGGACAAGCTGACCCTCAAAGAGATGAGGACTAAGACCTCAGACAGTCATTCAGGGAACTCTGGGTTGGGGTGGCTTTTCTGAGTGGCCGCAGACTTCCGTGGGGGGTCCCTGCAGAAGGCAGCTGATAACTGCGAACAGCTGCCACAGGGGTGGGAGCTTAGGAGGCAGTCCCCTGCCGCAGAGGGCAGCTCCCAGGGAGTGTGAAGCTGGGAGCCCTCAGTGTCACAGCCCCAGCCAGACCTGGCTACATAATTTGCAAGGCTCAGTGCAAAATGAAAATGTGGGGCCCACATTCAATATCAGGAAAAAGCATTCTTTTCCATGTTCTATTTTTCATCCAGTCACCGTTTTTTTATCTGTGAATATCATACTGCCTCAGGCTCTGGGAGACTCAGAGGAGTGAGTAGGGACCTCGCAGGCACTCAGGACCCCAGTCTCATGACTGGACCTGAGGAAGCACGTGTTGACCAGCCCCTGCCTGCACCCAAGACCAGGCCCTCACCGGCCTGGAGTGGCAGCAGCCACCAGGCTTGGAGCAAAGGGAAGCAGACAGTCCAGAACCCACCCTCGGGAGGCAAGGGGGTGGCAGGAGGCAGGACTGTGAGCTCAAGGCTCCAGGTTCCCTTGGCTCAGTGGCCTCCACTTAAAAAACACAAATTCAGAGATAAATTGTTAGAAATTTCAGACAGTCACCGCACAGCTTTAAAACCCAGCATACACCAGCCAGGCGAGGTGGCTCACGCCTGTAATCCTAGCATTCTGGGAAGTCGAGGCAAGTGGATCATCCCAGCTCCCAGGTTCAAGATCAGCCTGAGCAAGAACAAGACCTAGTCTGTAAAAATAGCTGAGCATTGTGGCAGGCATCTGTAGTCTCAGCTGGTCAGGAGGTTCAGGCAAGAGGATCACTTGAGCCAAAGAGTTTGAGGCTGCTGTGAGCAATGATGTTATGGCACTCTATCGAGGGTGACAAAGTGAGACTGTCTCAAACGCAAAAAAAAAAAAAAAAAAATCCTGGCGTACAGATGCCTCTGAGCAAGGACATTGGAAGCTGGTCTGGTCCCAGCAGCAGGGATATGGGGGCCAAGAACCACAGTATCCACCACAGGTGGGGAGGAGCATTTCAGGTAATGAGAATAGCAAGGGCAGGTGGCTCTGGGGAACACAGAAAGAAGCCAGCAAGTGAAGAGCACACAGCAAGAAGGAACAGGGTTCTGAAGAAGATGGAGAGGTGGCAGGGGCCAGACCAAACCTGGCAGCGAGGACTCTGGCTTATTGCCTAAGAGCACCTGAAAGCCTTTGAAAGAATTTAACCAAGAGGACAACCTGTTTAGACTTTAGTTGTGTAAAGATTACCCCGGCTCAAGTGAAAAAAGATTAGAGGGGATTTGGTTGGATTGTGGTCATTTGTAATCCAGGTGAGACATGATGGAGCTGGGGCCACCAAGGGGTTTTGGAGACAGAGCACAGTGGATAAATTTGGGCGATTTTTGAGAATGAATGGGCCTCACTGACAGTTTAGATATGGGATTAAGGGAGAGGGGGATGTCCAGGATGATTTATTAGGTAAGGTTGTGTTGCAGACACAGACTTAGGCCCCAAGTACACAACAGAGAACCAAACAATCGCCTGCCTTCATGAAGCCCCAGGAGAGGGAAGAGCCCAGGAATAAATGGGCAGTGACAAGGCAGTGTGATCATACCCTGGTTTCTCTTCAGATTGTATAAAGCTTTGTCTTTTATAATACACCATGATTAGGTTTGTTGGGCGCCCCGCCTAACATGGAGATCTGGTATTGCAGGTCAGGAAGGGCTTCCAAGAGGAAATGGCAACCAAGTCAAGACCTGAAAGGCAAGAAGAAGCTAGACAGGTGAAGGAAGGACAGCGGGCTAGAAAGAGGGGCCGCATAGCTCAGTGGGTCTGGACTGAGGGCAATTTTGCCTAATCTCTGGGGGATAGTTGGCAATGTCTGCAAACTTTTTTAGTTATCGGAAATAGGGAAGAGCTACTGGCATTGAGGGGGTAGAGGCCAGAGATAAGGTTAAACATCTTACAGAGCCCCCAGCAACAAAGTTATACAGTATCCACAGACACACAGAGAAAACCCCAGCATAGAAAAAGGCACAGGGCCTGGGGCTCAGTCACAGATCTCAGTAACTCTACAATGCCTCGACGGTGGGGTCATGAGGTGAGAGGGGCAGTAAAGGACGAAAATGGAAAGGCTAGAGGATGCCAGGCCCCAGTGGGCTAGAGGCGTCAGACAAGTGCATTTGAACCCACTGCCAAGTTTTCTGGGGAGCCAACGAAGGCTTCTAAACAGGAAAAGGACAAAATGTGTCTTGGAAGGACAATCGGAAAGAGGATGTTGGGACAAGGGTAAAACAGGAGGTGTACCAGGTGGCATGGCACATACCTGTAGTCCCAGCTACTAAGGTGGCTGAGGCAGAAGGATTGCTTGAGCCCAGAAATGCATGGCCAGCCTGGGCAACATAGCAAGACCTCATTTCTAAAAAGTTTTCTTTTTTTTCCTTTTTCTATTTTTTTGAGACAGAGCCTCAAGCTGTCGCCTCTGAGTAGAGTGCTGTGGCATCACAGCTCACAGCAACCTCCAACTCCTGGGCTTAAGTGATTCTCTTGCCTCAGCCACCCAAGTAGCTGGGACTACAGGCCTTTTTCTTTTTTTTTTAAATAGAGAAGTGAAGCAGAAAGTCAGGGGCCTGGATGGGCAGGCACATTGTCTAGCGGGGCTGTGGGAGTAGGGAGACATTGAGACAGGGACTGATGGGGTGCAGCAGAAGTGGGCTGTCTTTAAAATGATAGTCCAGAAACCAAAAGTTTTCTGCATCACCTAATTTGATATAGACACACATTGGAAGCCCAGAGTTTCCATTTAGATCAGCTAATTAAGTGCAGTCTTCCGGGTCAATGACATAGAGCTTGAGTATTCATATCCTGGTTCTGCCACTTACTGTGA
Source organism: Loris lydekkerianus (assembly GCA_963574355.1). Classification (NCBI taxonomy): domain Eukaryota; kingdom Metazoa; phylum Chordata; class Mammalia; order Primates; family Lorisidae; genus Loris; species Loris lydekkerianus. The sequence continues at coordinate 8,551 of CAUYPK010008771.1, read as the reverse complement.
TGCTGTGTGGAGATGTGCAGGCTGACCCCTCATGTGGGGCGCCAGGCTAGGGGGAGACAGGGCAGACATTCCTGTGTGGGGCTGGCAGGCTCCAGGCACCAAGCCATTCTGATTGTCTTCTTCTAATTAGCACAGACAGGCCACAGCCCCACACATGACCCCAGGCAAGTCAGGCCTCCCCTCTGAGCCTGGTTAATACCACCTGCTTTAGGGTTGATGAGAGGATTAAGAAACAAGGTTGATAAATGCCTAGCAGAGGGTCAGCCACTTGGACCCTCAGTCACAATCCCCACTGTTGCAATTGTTTCTGCTTCACCTGCCAGGCACCGTGACTACTCAGGTGACCTTTGCAGTTGTGCTTTGTTCTCTGCCAGCAGGACCCCCAAGGCCACAGCTGGGGGGGGGGGGAGGGCAAGGGAGCAGCTTGCCCATTGGCTGCTGAGCAGGCACACACAGTTGTCACACTACCTCACAGCGCCCTGGGGTTACATTTGTGGTTTTTATTCTGAATACCTTGGAGGCATGGTGGGAAGTGTGCCTCACAGAAGATGAAACACTGAGGAACACACTCAAGAGAAAGAACCCCGAGGGCTGATCTCTGAAGATGTCCCAGGCCCTGGCTTTCAATGTGATGGAGCCTTAAAGGCTTTGGGGTTTTTTTCCTCAGGTAGCAGGCCTGCCTGAGTCGATCTGAACCCAGGAAGGTGACTTACTATACCAGCAAGCCAGCTATGTGCCGGGCTGCTTTAATCTTCATCACAGTCCTATGAAGTAAGGACTGTTGAGGCTCAGAGAGGTTGAGTAACTGGCTGGGGGGTGGGGTGACCAGCTAATAATTAGTACAGCCAGGATGGCATCCACAGCAAACTGACTACACGCGGGAGCATTTCACCGCAGAATGTATTATTATTGCAGGGACCCTTTTTTTGGAGTCCCTCCGGGGCTCTCCGAAACAGGGGTCCTTTCAGGGTGTCAGAGAGAGCAGCTCGCCCCTCGGTCCAGGCGCCCTCCCCGCTGAGCCGCCTGGTGCGCACTGGGCACTCCTGAGGCTGCGGCCGGCCGAGCACGCGGGGCGGGCGGAGCCTCGGAGCTGAGTCCCCTGCCGTCCCAGGCCGCATTCCTCCGAGGTCTGCAAAGGCCACTGCTTAAAGGCGCAGAGGAGCAGCTGGGAATGAGAACAAAGCGGCCAGGCCCCCCTCGGAGGAAGGAAGGAGCGAGCCCCAGGAAACAGCTGATAGCGCTAAGCTCAGCTTGTTTTTTTCCTCTGCTCAACAGTTCTCCTGCCACGGCAAACAAAAGATGTACATTCTGATTCCCTCTTCTGTTTGGATTGTGCTGTCGACTGGATCTGGTTTGTGATGAGCTGAGGGAAGAGGCATCCGCAGGCGGTTTCTTGCTCGGCTTGCCAGTTTGCGGAATCGCAGAGCTCCAGCTCGCCGGCCTCCGCACACCCTGCCTCGCCTGGCGCACCGGGGCCCGTCCTAGCATTTCTTATAATGATGGAGTTTAAGTTTGCCAATTTAGTGGGAGCTGGAGGTTTACTCGCGACCCTGACCCTGCATTGCACACGCGCGTGCGCGCACGCGTACTGTTTCATGGACATATAAAACTGTTAAGATGTGAACTGTGCCCTCTGGGCCCCACTAAAAGGTCCCTCTTTGTTCTTTTCTCTGCCAAGGTCAAGGTCTACTCTGGGCCAGAGCCACACTGGGACTTCTCAGAGTACAGAATCAGCCCAGCCTGGGCCCTGCCACTTTGCTCCCTCGGCCCAGGGCTCAGAGTGACAGTGACTGCAGGGTCAGTGACGGCATCCAACAGCAAGAGGTCTCTGCCGGGTGCCGGCGGACTTGGGCTCTGAATTCCACCTGGGGTGTCCGCCTTCCCAAAGTCTGGACACCTGTAGGTAACAGATGGCCCCGATGGGATCCTCTTGAGATTACTGTACTGCATGAACTTCTCGCCTCCCTGTGGGAGTGGGGGGAAGGGGCACTGCCAGGCTTCCTAAACCCTGTGCTGGCTGATTTTTGATGTCCTGCAATGCTGGGTATATTTGTTTTGCCTGACCAGGTGTTGACAATGTGGGTCTGCCAAAGAGAACTATAAAACCAAAAGCAAAATAAAACAAACCAAAAAAAAAAAAAAAAAAAGAAAGAAAGAAAAAAAACACATTCAATAAAACCTGAGCTGAGAGGTCTGTTACTGCTGACACTTGGGTGATCCCTGCAGCCCTGGTAATGGCAGCTCTGCCCACATGGAGACTGTTGGGATGCCATGGAGACTGAGGTGCAGGGCCCTTTGCGACTGCACGAGTTAAACTGAGCTGTGAGAGGTCAGCGTGGCTGGACCCTGCCCCATGCTGCTTGGCCCGTTCTCTCCTCCCACCCTGCTCTGAGGAGGCAGTTCACATGCAGAAGACAAATGGCATAAAGGGCAAGCAATTAATTTTTTCAGCTGGAGGCTGCAAAGGAATGTGGGTGCTTAGAATCTGGTGTGTGCCTCTAATTCCATTGTCCTGGGTGAAATACCTCCGCTCTTCAAGGAGGTGTTGTCCTTCACAATTCCATGGCAGACATTTTCTGTCTTTAGGACCAAGAGGTGAATTTAGTCCTGAAAATTATTCGGAACAAATCCAAAGCCATCCCACATCCTGGCTCCTGTGTTTCCTACTACCCCAGGGGGCTGTGGTGCTGTAAAGATAGTGTGCCAGTTCCTCACTTATTTTTGGAGGAAGGAAGGTCCCAGAGCATGGCTTAGGGCCTGGTTCTCACCTCCCAGAACCATCTGTTGTGTGAAGCAGCCCAGCCAGTCTGCTGAACAGAGATACAGGCAAAGAATGGCAAATTCACTGAGATAGGGGAAGGGAAGCATCTTAAGCAAGAATGGACCAAGACCAAGGATCTAGTACTTGGCACATGGGGAGAGGAAAGAAGAGGACTTTAAGAAGCAGAGAACAAATCCTGAAGGGAACTTGGAGGGGTAAACGAAAGCCACTTCACCTCCTCCTCACAGGCAGTATAATGTAGTGGTTAAAGGTACAAACCTGTGCATGAGTCTCAGGTAGACTGGACAAGATTTAAACTCTGTGGTTCAAAACAGTCACCATCTCACAGGGTTATTATGAACATTATATAAATGACTTAAGAAAATACTTAGTACGTAATAAGCACTCAGTAATGTTCTCCATTATTTTTCCAATTTTTCTCCCAGCATGTGTTTCACAATCCTTGTTAGTAACAAGATATGTTTTTGTTTTTGTTTTTTAGAGACAAAGTCTCACTATGTCACCCTCCATAGAGTGCTGTAGTGTCACAGCTCACAGCAACCTCCAGCTCTTGAGTTGAGGCGATACTCTTGGGACTAGTAGCTGGGACTACAAGTGCCTGCCACACCGCCTGGCTATTTTTTTGTTGTAGTTTGGCTGAGGCTGGGTTTGAACCTGCCACCCTTGGTATATGGGGCTGGTGTCCTACTCATTGAGCCATAGGCGCCACCCGGTGACAAGATATGTTGTCCATTTTCACCCTATATCTTCTACTGAGCAACTTAACATTTATCCAGTATCCTTATTAGTGATTTTAATCCTTAATGTCATTCACCTTTGAAATGTGCTCATTGGAAGGATGCCACCCACAAGCAAGCTCACAGTAAATGTTGCTGAGTAGCCTCACTACTGTCTTAACTTCATGTGGATATTCTTTATGGTCTTCCTTCGTGTCTCTCCCACCCCTAAGACAATGAACCAGAGAGAGTCATGATCCAAGAACATGAGGCCCAACTGAGAGTTCTGGGGAGTGAAAGACTATGTCTAGAGAGACCCTCAACTGACCCATCTTAGTTCCCTGAATAAGGGCACACAGGCTAGGCTGGGCGTGGTGGGCAGGTGGATCACTTGAGCTCAGGAATTTGAGACCAGCCTGAGCAAGAGTGAGACCCTGTTTCTGAAAAATAGCCAGACATTGTGATGAGCACCTGTAGTCCCAGCTACTTGGGAGGCTGAGGCAAGAGGATCATTTGAACCCAAGAGTCTGAAATTGCTGTGAGCTATGATGTCACAGCACTTCACTAAGAGTGATGAAGTGAGACTCTGTCTCAAAAAAAAAGGTACCACAGACTGATACCTCCCAGCTGGGGGATTGGAGGATCCCTCAAAGGGCAAATTGACCAGCCTAACAGAGATGGTTGACATACTCACAGGTGGGGTCCCCAGTGAAACAACCTGGCAGGCCCACCCTTGGGTAAAGCCCATCCATCTATTGATAAGCTGGTCTCCCGCCTAGCTTCTCATCAGATTTTACTGTTTTACTCTTAAATATGAACAAAATGCCGGGCGGCGCTTGTGGCTCAGTGAGTAGGGCGGGGTTCGAACGCAGCCCCGACCAAACTGCAACAAAAAAATAACCGGGAATTGTGGTGGGTACCTGTAGTCCCAGCTACTTGGGAGGCTGAGGCAAGAGAATCGCCTAAGCCCAAGAGCTGGAGGTTGCTGTGAGCTGTGACGCCACGGCACTGTACCAAGGGCAACAAAGTGAGACTCTATCTCTAAAAAAAATGAACAAAATGCCAAAGATTGTCATTTTGGGGGAAAAAACCTTCGAAATGTAACAGTACCAAAACAAACAGAAGACAGGAACTTGCGGAAAACAGGAATGGTGCAGGGAGTAGAAGAAAACATTTTTTAAAGCCTATAATTCAATCTTTTGAGATTTAAAAGGAAATATGGCATTTATGAAACAAGAACGGATGCTATAAAACAAGGAACATTCAAAGAACAAGGACACTTGGAAATAAAAACAATGTAAATACGTTTGCAGAACACCATGGACAAATCTCAAAAATATGGGAAACAAAATAAATCAGACACGAAAGACTATCTACCATACAATTCTATTTATATGAAATGCAAGAACAGACAAAACTCATCTCTGGTCACAGAAGTCAGAAAGTGGCTGCCTGAGAAGTGGTAAGGGGAGTTGCTTGAAAAAGGACAGAAGAGGACTCTCCGGGTGGATGGAAATGTTTTATATCTTGCTTGGGTGACATTTATAGGGTTGAATTCAATTACCAAAATTTGTTGAACTGAATCTCTAACATCTCTAAACATTATTGTCTACTAATTATATATCAATAAAACCAGATTGGCAAAAATGAAAAGTTTAAACCTCTGGGCATAGCCATCAATTTACTGGGAAGTTAGAGAACGGAAGAACATGTCAAATGACACCACAAAAAGCAGTCAGCAAAATCCAACTGTGCAAAATGCTACAGTTTGGCCAGTTTTGTTTTGTTTTGTTTTGTTTTGTTTCAACAAAAACTTGCCTGGATGGAGAAACAAAGAGAGGAGTCACAACTAAAAGAGATTTGTGAACCATACCAATCAGTCACATTGTATGCACCATATTTGACCGAAATTTAAACAAGCTGTTTTAAAAGTTTATAGGACAACTGGATACGTGTAAACATCTACTTATTGATAATATTAAAGAATGAATTAAATATTAAATATTTTAATATTTAAATGAGATAACGGTATTGTCGTGCTCTGCTTTGTTTCATTCTGTTTTTAAGTGGCCTTACTTTTAGAGATTCATAGTGAAGGACACGTGGTAGAATGACTCAGACAGTCAAGGGCAGGGGCAGTGGTGGGAACATAGATGAGACAGGACTGGCCCTGTGCTGGTGATGTTGAAGCTGGGTGTAAGTACACTGAGTTTATTATTCTAGTCTCTCTTCTTTTGTATATATTTGAAATTTCCCATAATTAAATACTTTTTAAAAAAGTAGATGAGTTAGAGAAAAAGTAGAGGAAATCTTCCTCTACCACCCTCCCCCTGAAATAAGAAATAAAAGCCAGATGTAGAAGATAAGAGCAGAAGATGAGAAACAAAATGGACAAATTCAGCATTTCAAAAAAATGAGAAGAGACAAAATGGAAGAGAGAAAATGGTCAAAGAAATGATATGAGAAAATGTCCCAGTCCAGACAGCCATTGGTTGAAAAGACAGCCAGCTCCATGGAGATTTATGACGACGTTGGTGGCTGGGCCACAAACTTCATACACCTTCCTACTTTACTGCTTCCCTCTGTCTCCGGGACAGCTCCCCCTGCCAGCAGCACATCTAGGCCAAGTCATCCCTCCACTATTCAGAACTGGGTGAAATACCACGTAGTGGAATATGGAGCCTTCATCCCTGGCAGCTGCTCATGGTCTGGTTGATGCATCTGGCCATAGAGACAAATTAGCTTTTTGGGTGGTCTACAACCAGACCAGTGTAACCAGGAGCTGGGAGAGACTGGATGGCTGAACTCCGCCTCCTCCACTCTCTCCTGTGGCTGTGCCGTGGCTCCTTCCAGAAAGCCCCTTGTTTCTGATGAGCCAGCCTGGCATCACACCCCCTTCCCGCACTGCTTTTTCCCCTCCATGTTCTATTATAAACAAAGTTGAAAGAATTTCACAGGGAGCATCTCTGAAATACTCATTACCTAGAGCTTATCATTGACATTTTTAACAGCTTTATTGAGGTATAGTTTAAATACCATATAATCCACTCATTTAAAGTGTACTAGGTTTTAGTGTATTTGCAGGGGTGTGAAAACATTACCGCAATCAATTTTAGAACATTTTCTTCCCTGCCAAAAGAAACGCCATACCCTTCAGCAGTCACTCCCACTTCCCTGCCCTTCCAGCCCTAAACAACCATTAATCCGCTTTCTGTCTCTATGGAATTGCCTGCTTTGGTCATGTCCTGTGAATGGGATCATATAATCTATGGCCATTTGCCACTGGCCTCTTCTATTTAGCATAATGTTTTCAAGGTTTGCCCATGTGGTAGAACGTATCAGTGCTTCATTTCTTTTACAACAGAACAATATTCCCTTATACACCGTTAATATCTTACAGATTAGCTTCATTACATGTCTATCCATCTGTCCCTCTAACCTTTCCTTTAGTTCATCTCTTATCTTTTATGTATTTCCAAATAAGCTCACTCCCTTTTTCCCAGCCTGCAGCAGGTTCAGCTTGCTCACCTCTCCCACAAAGCTCATATCATCCCCCTACAGGCAAAGGAGGCTGGAGATGGTGTCTTTAGTTATCTGGCCCCTATTGTAGAAAAGGGGAGGCTGGGGATGGATTTTGCTACCTTGGCATGTGGAGTTTCTCGCTCTTATTTTCATCTCTCCCTTCAGACCCCTCCTGCCATAACGTCCCACAGATCCTATATTCCAAAAATGCCAAATTCCTTCAAGTTCCCTAATCACCCCACATTTTTTTGATCTTCATATCTTTCACATGTTCATTGCCTGGATGACAGATTCTTCTTTCATGATTCAGCTCAGCCATGGCTCTCCAGTGAGCATGTGCAACACACACACAGAGACACACACACACCCCCTTAGGCCTCTTTGCTTCACACTTTTCATTATGATATTTACTCTGCTTTATTGAATTAACCTTCTGACCCCTCTGTCTCCACCAGTCTCCTCTAAATCCTCAGGGGCAGGGGACAGGCCTTATATGTCTTGGTATTCCTGGAACTCACTGCAGGGCATGACTCAGTAAATGTTTGTTGCATAATGAATGGAAAACATCTAGTCACAATCTTTACTGTTGTTTATTTAACAAAAGTTTTGTTGGGCATGCACCAAGTGAGACTCTGTGATAAGTGCCTGAATTTGGAGAGAAAGATGAGTAAGAGTAGACCCCTGGGCCTCAGAGGCGCCTACAGGATCCTTTTGTCTGGACAAATGCAAAACTGGACAAGACGCGAAGACAGCAGATGTAAACCAGGACTGTCCTGGGCACACCGGAACACATGGTCACCCAAATTATATACCAGCTTCTCTGAAAGCAGCAGTGCCAGGCTGACTCATGCCCAGCCTGTTAGACCCTAGTCACTTCCAGAATGACCTTGTACAGGCCAATTATTCTTCATTAGTACTTGGATCACTTGTTTTTTCATTGTTGTTATCCATGTAGAAATTATCCAGAAAAATTCATATTCCTAAAGCATTATGTATACTATGTACCTAAAAAACACCTCACAAATAGCTAAACACTTTCCAAAGTGCTCCTTCAAAGTGGAGGAGGTCTTTCTAGAGGTCTTGCCCCCAGGCCACAGTGCAGTGGCTGTTCTATCCAACTACAGCAGTGGTTCTCAACCTTCCTAATTCTGGGAGCCTTTCATACAGTTGAGAACTGCTGATAGAGCCTTCAACTCCTAGGCTCAGGCAATCCTTTTGCCTCAACCTCCTGAGTAGCTGGGACCACAAACACACACCACCTTGCCCAGCTTTTCCAATGTGTTTTTCTTTTGTTTGTTTTTTTTTTTTAATTTTTATTTATTTTTTTATTTTTTTATTGTGGAGAAGGGGCGGGGAAAGAAGGTGTGGTAAGAGGTGCATGACAGGGTCGGGCCAGTGGCATGGTACCACATTGGCTGTATCTAGGTAGAGGCAGTTTCAGGCCAGGCCTTGCTGAGTCGTTGCTACGCGGAAGTAGCTTGATGGATCTACTTCTAGTCAGGCTCGGGAAGTTGCACTAGGCCTCAGGCAC
>CAUYPK010008770.1:0-13770 GCA_963574355.1 Loris lydekkerianus | reverse complement strand
TCTCAGGAATGGAAGAAAAAGTATCCAATGTACTCAGCTCTACTATGAAGCTAAATTATAGCTTTCACATGAAGGCTATAACCCAACTATAGCACAAGACTATGGGGAAAGGGCCAAGGAAGGGGAAGGGAGGGGGAGGTTTTGGTGGAGGGAGGGTAATGGGTGGAGCCACATCTATGATGCATCTTAGAATGGGTACAGGAGAAACTTACTAAATGCAGAATACAAATGTCTACATACAGTAACTAAGAAAATGCCATGAAGGCTACGTTGAACAGTTTGATGAGAATATTTCAGATTGTAAATGAATCCCGCACATTGTACCCCTTGATTGCACTAATGTACACAGCTATGATTTAGCAATAAAAATAAATAAATTAAAAAATAAAAATACCGAAAAATAAAAGGATTAAAAATGATATACCAGGCAAATAAACCAAAGTAAGCTGAGATAACAATTGTAATACCTGATACAACAGAAATTAATGTAAAAAACATCATAAAGGCCAAGAAGGGATATTTTATATCAGTAAAAGGAAAAGTAGGTGAGAATAAATGGCCATTATGAACATCTAGGCAACTAATAATATAATAAAGTATATCCAGCAATAACAAACAGAACTACAGAGAGAAATATACAAATGAACAATTACAGTTGTAGATTTTATTGTAGCTGTTTCTGAAACTGACGGATCAAGTGGAGAAAAATAAGCAAAAAAATTTGAAAAATTAAATAATATAATTAATAAGCTTGAGCTTATCTTGAGCTATATATAGGAACTCTACACTGAACACATTCCTTTTAAGTGGAGGGGACATTTATGATCATGAATCAGGTCCTAACAGCAGCCTCAAACAATTTCAAAGAATTAATATCATACAGATTAGGTTCTTTGATAATGCAGAAAAACTAGAATAGAATAAGAAGAGCTCAAAAAGTCATATATTTTTGGAAGCTAAATAACATATATCTTAGCTTTTAAAAAGTCATCAAGGGGGCAGTGCCTGTGGCTCAGCGGATAGGGCGCCGGACCCATATACCGAGGGTGGTGGGTTCAAACCCAGCCCTGACCAAACTGCAACCAAAAAAAAATAGCTGGGCGTTGTGGCGGGCGCCTGTAGTCCCAGCTACTCGGGAGGCTGAGGCAAGAGAATCGCCTAAGCCCAGGAGTTGGAGGTTGCTGTGAGCTGTGTGATGCCACGGCATTCTACCAAGGGCGATAAAGTGAGACTCTGTCTCTACAAAAAAAAAAAAAAAAGTCATCAAGGAATATAAGAAATGTTTAGAACTGAATATCAGTGATAACACTATATATAAAAATTTGTAGGGCACAGCTAAAGCTGTATGTAGAGCAAATTTATAGCTTTAAACACATTTATTAAGATGTAAGAAAAGTTAAAAATAATAAACTTAACACTCAAGAAGTTGGGAAAAGAGACCTAGAACAAATTTTTTAAAAAAGAAGAGAAATAATAATTTTAAAAAGGGCAGAAATTAATGAAATGGAGATACCAATATCAACAACAAGGGAGACTGATGAAGCCAAAAGCTGGTTCTGTATTAATAAAATTAACAGATCTTTATTTATTTATTTATTTATTTTTTATTAAATCATAGCTGTGTACATTGATATGATCATGGGGCATCATATACTAGTTTCACAGACTGGTTGACAATTTACATCACACTGGTTAACATAGCCTTCCTGGCAATTTCCCAGTTATTGTGTTAAGACATTTACATTCCACATTTACTAAGTTTCACATAAACCCTTGTAAGATGCGCTGCAAGTGTGTTCTCACCAATCCCCCTCCCTCCCCCCTCCTCCTCCCTACCTCCCCCCCTTTCCCCCAGTCACATTGGACTAGGACCCACTCTACTGACCTCATCTCAAATCGAATACCTCTGCAAAGACCATATTTCTAAATAATATCACATTCATGCCTATTGGGGTTTAGGATGTCATTATAACATTTGGAGTAATCCAATGCAATGACACCATGAAAGAATACCTTTTGGCTAAAATGGACAAAAAACTACAATCGCTTTAAACCACGAAACCAATTGTGTAAGAACTGTTGGCCCCCCCTCCTCCCACAGGGTGCTGCCTAATGCGTCTCTTACCTTAACCATTCTTATAGAAGCACATTTGTTTGTAAATTTAATTCTGAGTTGCAAGATCTACCTTCATTTCTGGACCGAATTTTAGGTCTGCTTCTGCAAAGTCAAACTAAATGTTAACAATTCAGTCTAACCTCGGTAGAGGTTAGCCCAACCTCTACGCCAAATTAAGGAACATTGGCCTGAATCACTTTTTCTTCTCAAGAACACACCTTACGTCATTTGGTTTCTAAATCAGCATAAGAGTCCAGGGAAAGGGAACCTTATAACAGGGAAGTCAAGAATAGAAAGAGAAAACTAGAAACTCAAACTCAGCCCGATAAGTTCTCCTTCTTTTGAAGCAAAAATACTTGTTTTGATGATATTTACCTGTTAATTAGAATCAAAGAAGAACATTCATGTAATAAGGCTCATAAAAGCCTTACTGGTTGAATATTAATGAATTTGGTGATAAGCTTCTGTTTCTAGGCAACCAAATATTCCCCCAGAGTATTAATGTTGATTGTTAAATAACAACAGCAGCTCAGGCAGAAGTGATTGTAACTCTGGTAAATAAAGGCCCTTGATCTTTTAGGGACCATGTTTCCACTCTTCCTGGACTATGGATTGTAATCATTTCTTCAAAGACAATCGTTACCATTGTTTTCATCTTGCCTGTCCTGAGACTAAATACTCAAAATTCAAGGGAAATCTGGTTAAAAATAGATTTTAGTGCCAAAAGAAGGAGCAGTGAACTGAATGACTTGTCCACTCAGTCTCAAAGAATATGAGGCAAGAAATGTGCATTTAATCTCTTGCTAATGGATTGATGTATATCAACTAGATTCCTCATTTGTGCACCAAAAAAAAAAAAAAGAAGAAGAAGAAGAAGAAAGAAAAAAACAAACAAAAAAAAGGTAATAGAAAGGAAAGAATAAGGGAAAGAAGGAAAGAAGAAGAGGAGCGGAGGGAGGGAGGAAGGAGGGAATGGTGGTGGAAGGAAAGAAGGGAGGAAGGAAGAAAGGAAAGAGGGAAGGAAGGAAGGAAGATATTGGAGCAGCTGAATTATAGTATCATCTCCAGTTCTGACTGTCTCTGATGTTTCTTGTTAACTATGATTAAAAAGAATGCAAAATATACTCAGATGTTACATGAAGGTGCTAGTAGAGACAATTCAGAAATAACCCAGCACCCTGGAAAGATATTTTTGGGGTCCAAAGTCAAGATTGGATAAATCACAGGTGCAGCTTCAGAGAAAGCAACTGGTGGTCTCTTTGCACTGCGCTGATTGTCTAATCAACTCCAGCCCTCACCTAGCCCAGGGTCTGCCACCTCCTCACCCCATGCTACACCCCCAGTTGCAGCTGCACCTAAGCTCTCTCCTGATGGAATCAGAATGAATAAATGATATGAAGTCTGAATTGTCTTCTCAGCAGCATTAATCTTCTCCTCATTCAATCTATCCAGTGTAGCAATCAAGAAAGATGAGCCAGTCCCCAGCCAGTTGGCATAGCTGTCACTCTCTCTCCTGCCTATTCTCTGTGCAAGATTAGCAGACAGTCAATTTAAAAAGGAAAGGACCCTATTTATGATGTGTGAACAAGGATACAGGTACTGCTGGGGAAGTTTCACGCTGGGGGTATGCACCAGCACCCAGGAAGGGATTTACTACTCCATTCTCTGTACAGATCATCCCCTAGCCAATGACAAGATTGTCTCCATTTCACATCCCTGGGCGTCATAAAAATTCCTGCATTGGTGGGAGCAGATCTTTATTTGCAATACTATTATAGGCAGCTACCAGCTTGTAATTTATTCCCATTTTATATCCCACACTGCTCCCTTCTCATTAACAACATATTTCACAATTTACAGCCCAAACTGAAAGAAAAGTATTTGTGTCCCTGCATATAACCTATGCGTTGGCATAATTTCCAAGGAAAAGGGGGAAATGTCTTCATGGCTATGGACTTTGGCCATTGAGTCAGGAGGACCTACTTTCCAATGGTAGCTCTGCTTCTTCTTCTTTTTTTTTTTTTTTTGGCTGGGGCTGGGTTTGAACCTGCCACCTCTGGTATATGGGGCTGGTGCCCAACCCCTTTGAGCCACAGGCACTGCCTGCAGCTCTGCTTCTTTACAGTAACCCAGGACAAGTTACTTGGACTCTCTGAGCTACTGTTTCTCTTTCTTCAAGATAGGGATATTATGCACAAAAGAAGGTTATTGTGAGATTAAATTAGGTAGTACATTTTAAGATGTCTTATACTGGATCTAGCAATTTCAGTCACTCAATGAATGGTAGCTTTTACTGAAATAGTAATGATCATCATTATTATCATTATTATGGAAATATGAAAAGAGCAAACATCTTCAAATTGAGATGGTTAGAGCTAGTTTTAGGAAAAGAAAAATGAAAAAAGTGAAAATTAACTGTTGAAAATTGGCCATTGATCCAGCAGATAGATTAAAAAAAAAAAAAAATACTCAACACCACTAATCATGAGGGAAACATAAATCAAACTACCATGAGATATCACCTCACCCCAGTTAGGTTGGCTATTATCAAAAATACAAGAAAAGCAACATTGTCAAGGATGTAAAGAAAAAAGAACTTTTATGTGCCATTGGTAGACGTATAAATTAAGATAGCCACTATGGAGAAGAGTATAGTTTGAAAAATCAGAAGTAGAACTACCATGTGATCCAAGTCACCCCATTACTGCATATCCATCCAAATGAGATTAAGTAAGGATGTTGAAAGGTTTTCTGCACCCCCATCTTTATCGCAGTGCTCTTCACAACAGCCAAGGTGTGGACTCAACCTCAGTGTCTTATCTAGAGACCAATGGATGAAGATGTGGTATAGATACACAATGGGATATTATTCAGCCACAATACAGAATAAAATCAAGTCATTTTCAGCAACATGGATGAACCTAGAGAACATTATGTTAAGTGAAGTAAGCCAGGCACAGACAGAAAGGCAAACACCACACCATCTCACTCATCCATGGAATCTAAAATTACATGGAATCTAAGATTACCAATACGGTGGAAATAGAGAGCAGAATAGTGGTTACCAGAGGCTGGGGAAGGTGGGGAGACAGGGGTCAATGGGTACAAAGTTACACCTAAACAGGAAGAATAGGTTCTGATGCTCTATCACCAACAACAGAGTGACTATAGCAAATAACAGCATAGTGTATATTTCAGAATAGCTACACGATTTCTAACATTATCACCACAAAGGAATGATAAATGCTTAAAGAAATTCATACAGCAGTCATGCTGATTTAATCATACAATGTATGCATGCATTAAAACATCATACTGCACTCTGCAAATGTAAGGAATTATTATGTGTCAATTATAAATACAAATTAATTGATAAAATAAGAAAATGGGCCACTGATGACATAGAGAATAGACAGAATTTGAAGGAAAACATTAAATAAAATCTGGATTCTCATGCACATTCTGACACTAGCAATTGCTTCCTTTTTTTTTTTTTTATTAAATCATAAACACATAGATCATGGATACATTAATGCATTTATGGGGTACAATGTTCTGATTTCATACAGAATTAGGAATGCTTACATCACACTGGTTAATATATACTTCATCTCATTTACTTATTTACTATATTAAAACATTTATACTCTATACTAATAGATCTGACATGTACCCTTGCACCACATCATTCACCCTCCCTCGATCTGACCTCCCTCCTCCTTTCCCAACCCCCTCCTCCCTCCTTCATCTTGGGCCATAGTTGTGATCTATTCTTCATATGAAAGTGTAAGTAATTATAAATTGGTTTCATATTATTACTGAGTACATGGGATATTTTTTCTTCCATTCTTGAGATACTTTACTAAGAAAGATATGTTCTAGTTCCATTCATGTAAATGTAAAAGAGGTAAAGTCTCCATCTTTTTTAAGGCTGCATAATATTCTATGGTATACATATACCACAATTTATTAATCCATTTATGGGTTGATGGGCACTTAGGCTTCTTCCAAGGCTTGGCTATTATGAATTGAACTGCAATGAACAATCTGGTATAAATATCTTTGTTGTAAAGTGATTTTTGGCCTCTTGGATATACACGTAGTAGAAGAATTGCAGGATTAAATGGCAGGTCTACTTTTAGATCCCTGAGCATTCTCCATATTTTTTTCCAAAACATTAAAATATGGAAAATCACTTGCACTCCCACCAGCAGTGCAGAAGTGTTCCCTTTTCTCCACATCAATTGCTTCCTTTGTGGGATGGGGAGGACACAGATAAATCCTTTTAAAAGTCCAGTTCTTAATATCTTCATGTGTCAAACAGGGATGTTGATGGCCATGGCACTGGGCTACTGGTACTAGGAGGTATAAAGGAGGCAAGAAGTGTAAGAACATTTCGATGAACTATGAAATGTGATGTCATAAGATGATTACGCTTTTGAATATTGTTCTCTTTTGAACACCTCTTTTTCCTCCCTTGATTTTGTATTGCAAGTCTACTCCTTCCTAGCACACCCCAGACACTCTGTAAGTCAGATCCCTTTCCTAGGACTCCCCTTCCAATACCGAGTGACGGGAGTTGTCTCAGTTCTCGCCTATCCATCCCAACTACGTTTAAAGGGGCTCCACCAAGCAGCTGGCCACTTGAGTCCAACCCAATGAAGGCTCAAAGATGGACAGAAGCTTCTGCATTCAGCGACTTAAGACAAATAGTATTGTAAGCAATGGTTCTTGGATTTTTAGTGCACAAGAATATCATGGGAGAATTCACAAAATATCACATGTTCCCGGATCCTCAATTGTAATTAAATAGATTCTGAGAATCATGATTCTAAACAAATTTCCCAGAAAATTCTGGGAAAAGCCATGAATAGGAAAGCCTATACCAAGGTTGGACCAGTGTCTGAGTAAAGGGTGGAAGAAACACTAATATTACAAGCTAGGATGCTGTCTAATTTCCCAGTCTCTTCTCCACCTACCCACAAAGCAATCATTTGATACAATCATTTTTGGGAATAGCTTCTGAAACAAAACCTGTGCCTGTGTCAGTTGATCTACTCCAGCAAGCTATTAATAGTTCCTCTTCATTTAATCTTTATGCCTTGATACATACCCCTGTGCTGTAAACTCTACCTTCCTTTGTTCTTTAAAAAATGCTTGAATGGATATATCACAGCTGTACGTATTTTGCAGGTCCATGTGATATTTTGATACATGGATACAATGTGCAATAATCAAATCAGGGTAATCGGTAAATCCATCACCTCAAACATTTATCTTTCCTTTGTGTTGGAAACATTACAATTATTCTCTTCTAGCTACTTGGACATTCACCGTAAATTCTTGCTAACTGTAATTTCCCTACTGTACTGTTGGACACCAGAACTTACTCCTTCTAACTGTATTCTTTGCACCCATCAACCAATGCTTCTTCATTTTCCTTCCCTAGGTCCCTCCCCGGGCTCTGTTAACACCATTCTACTCTCTGTCTCCAGGAAACCCACTTTATTTTAGTGCCCACATATGAGTGAGAGCACAAGAGATGTAGTATTTGTCTTTCTGTGCTTTGCCTTTCCTTACTTTTGCTAGAATTTCCCACCCCCTTCTACTGGCCCTGGTGTTCTCTTCCATGAAAGCTGTCCTGAGACCCTCAGCAAAGCGAAGGTCTTTCTCTGGCAGCTCACGGCACTTTAAGAAGCAGGTGGAGCTCATTGGTTTGCATATGCTTTTGTCCTTTCACTAGACTGTGAATCCCTGGATGATATTCATGACACTTTATTCATTTCTGTACCTCCAGAGCTTCACATAGATGTATAAATATATGCACACTATTCTATGTTAAGTGTTCTTTTCTTATTATTTCCTCTTTTTGTTCCTCAAAAGAAAAATACAAAACCCTGATCTCCCTACCTCTCTGTCATCCCCTCACCTGCCTCTCCCTCCCTTTCCTGTACCACATGGTACCGCCATGAACCCTGGAGGTCAAAACCAAGAGTGGGTGGAGGTACTGGAACTGAGCTGTTCTGCTCACAAGATGTTTCATGACTACCCACTTGAGCTGCTGGAAAAAATAAAGCTGAAATTTTCTTTTCAAAAGGTTTAACATTTTTCTAGCAAGAAGCAGCTTAGAAAAATTAAAACATGGGAAATCACAGGTGTCAGATACAGATCATGTCTGAAGGAAAAGCAAAGAAAGGAACTCCATTTTCTTTCTGAGTGACAAGGGTAGTCACCCTTAGATGAATCAGTGATCGGTTCCAGAGAACAGCTCTGTTCCCATGTGCAATGCTATTTATTCATGTATTTGTAGGCTGGAGGCCAATACCTCTCTCCCTGTCCTGGTAGCCTAGGGGAGCCCCAAATCTCTGCTTAGTATTCTGTTATGACTACTGAAAAAACACTGTGGTTTCTCCCTTGATAGATAATTTTGGGACGTTGGGTGTGGGATTTGTAGCTATGTTTTAAGGATGATGATGTTAATGACATAAGACAGAACTCTCCCATGGATGAGAGAGAAGGTCAATGCCAGATTCAATCCCAGGCGTGCCTTTTGTAGCAGATGCGCTATGAAAGAGAGACAATCAAGTTTTCACCAACATCCCCACTCAGGGTGGGGTGCCTAGCCGACAATACTTGGTGCTTTTTTCCTTTCTGATATAGGAAGAATGAGGATCACTTTACATGCCTGGTTTGAGCTTGATGGATGGACCAAATGCACAGTTTGTATTTATTCAAAGAAAGACCCCTCCCCACTTAGTGACTAGTGAGGGACAACAGGCGCCAAATAGGGACGTTTTCTTACACCAGTTTTGTATGTGTTTTTAATCCATGTTTGTTCATAATACATAAAATATAAATGGATGTACCTCAAGCACTTCAGAAGTCTGGCTTGGACCTCAACCCAGATGGCTAAATGCTTATCAGAGTCTTTTGTGAACTATCCAAGCTTCTAGAATGTCAAGAGATGAAGAGGACCACTTTCCTCATGAGCTTTCAGGCATTTCCAGTCAGACCCTGACTAATGCAAGAACAGTCTTTTCTCAAAGTTTTGGCCTTTATCCACCAAAACTTTATAACACCTGCCTATGAAGACGCCTTCCATGAGCCTGTGTGCAATTTATTCCCACGGGTCTTTTGAGAGGCTGTGTCTAGAATCTCCATGTTCAAAGATGCTGACCACAAAATGAAAGAAGTGTTATCTTTAGGGGGGGTTAATGATCTGGGCGATGCCTCTTTCTGTCCCTTTCTTACCTTTGTCCTTCTTAATAGAGTCAACACATAGATGACTTTGGTTGTAACATTAGAGAAGTCAGTTTCATTTTGCTTTTTAAACAATGTTTAAAAAATATGTTGGTTTTCTTCATAAGTTTTATGTCTCATAAATTTTATGGTTTGAGTTCATTTTGTTCTCTATATTTAAAATTTAAGGATACAATACTCAAAGCAAACAATCTTTGGAATGGGAGAAAATATTTGCAATACACATAATATTTTCATGTATGAATTGACAAAGGGTGATAGAATCTACAGAGAACTCAATTAATCAACAAAAAAGGATGGCGAACAATCCCATCTATCAATGGGCAAGAGACATGAAACTTCTCTGAAGAACACAGGTGAATGGCCAAGAAACACATGAAAAAATGCTCATTATCCCTAATTAGCAGAAAAATGCAAATCAAAATCACCCTGAGATATCGCCTAACCCCAATGAGAATAGTCCACATCACAAAATCTCAAAGCTGCAAATACTGCCTTGGATGTGGAGAGAAGGAAATACTTTTGCACTGTTGGTGGGATTCCAAAAAAAAAAAAAAAAAAAAAAAATACAGCCTTTATGAAAAGAAGTATAGAGAATTCTCAGAGAGCTAAATATAGACATTGAATTTGATCCCTCAATTCTGTTACTAGGAATCTACCCAGAAGAACTTAAGATGGTGGTAGTCATCCATCAGACATTCTTCCAGGCAATTAAAATATATTAAAATATTTGCCATATTTAAAATAAAGCAAGAGGCTGCACAGTGGATTACATTCATAGTACCCAAAGACGGGTAAGAGCACTCTGCATTCAGTCAACCTAAGACAGGGACCAAACCATTGATGTTTGTATCCCCATGACAGGTAAGACTGAAACTGCAGGAGCCGGCAACCTAAGACAGGGGCTATGTTTTTCCGCATACAAAAAACAAAAGAGGGAATTGTTGGGCCCTGCCATGTGCCTGAGGCCAAGTGCAACTTCCGGAGCCTGACTAGAAGTAGATCCATTGAGCTACTTCCACGTAGCAATGACTCATCAAGGCCCGGCCTGAAACTGCCTCTACCTAGACACAGCCAACGTGATACCATGCCATTGGCCCAACTCTGTCATGCACCTCATCCCCTGCCTTCTTTCCCCGCCCCTTTCCCACGCTCTATATAAGTGGCTGCTTGATGCAATAAAGTTGAGTTCCTGCTTAAAAAAAAAAAAAAAGAGAGAGCTACTATAAACAGGCCTTTATAACTCAACTCTAAAACTCACCATGAAAATAAAACATAATTTTATTAAATGACTTAAGGGAAAAAAGTCTGTAACAGGGCAACTGTAGATCTTTCATGCTCCTACCCTATACATTTATTTATTTTTTTTCTTCTTCTTCTTTTTTTTTTTTTCTCGAGACAGTCTCACTCTGTTGCCCTGGGTAGAGTGCCGTGGAGTCATAGCTCCAAGCACCCTCAAACTCTTGGGATCAGGTGATCCTCTTGCCTCAGCCTCCCGAGTAGCTGGGACTATAGGCAGAGGCCACAACACCTGGCTAGTTTTGCTATTCTTAATAGAGATGGTATCTGGCTTTTGCTCAGGCTGGTCTCAAATTCCTGAGCTCAGGCAATTCACCTGCCTCGGCCTCCCAGAGTGCTAGAATTATAGGCATGAGCCACTGCCCTGGCCTACACTCTTCTTGATGCTGAGAACAGAATTAATAAGTTTGGGAAGCTACTCAATCCAAATTTGATGTTCAACCATCAAACTCTAGCCCTGTTCATTTCTTCTGTTTGTCTTGGTCCATCTTTCTTTTCTTTCATGCATTCACCTTTACTAAACAGGTGTTAACACCTGTGCCAGGCACACTGCTGGGCACCCTGGCTACCAAGACACATAAGTATCAGCCAGCTCTCAGGTATAATAACGCCTACACTAGAAGAGAGACAAATGGAAATGAAGGCTTGTGTAATGAGAAGAACAGATGAGGGAATGATTAACTCTGTCTGGGGACTAGAGTTGAGGCAGGGGTGAGAGTTAATGAAAACCCTGTTCGCCCAAGGCAGAATTAGGAATTAATATTACCTACTGTGTGAGTGTACACTAATATGTTGTAATGTTATAAAGTTATGAATATGATAATTACAGACTATAATGTGGAACTATAATATTAGCTGAAGAGCCAAATATAAAATGGCATATGCCTTCTTGCTGCAACTGTATAAAACTTAAGCAGCATATAACACAAAAAATATAAGTATGCAAAACAAACTTGATTATGGAGGTCAATTATGGATGAGTTTTCTTTTTCTTTTTTTTGAGACAGAGTCTCAGTATGTCATCCTTGGTAGAGTGCTGTGGCATCATAGCTCACAGCAACCTCAAACTCTTGTGCTTAAGTTATTCTCTTGCCTCAGATTCCCAAATAGCTGGGACTCCAGGTGTCGGCCACAACACCTGGCTATTTTTTTGTTGCAGTTGTTTAGCTGGTCCGGGATGAGTTTGAACCCGTCACCCTCGGTGTATGCGGCTGGCGCCGTAACCACTGTGCTACGGGCACCGAGCCATGAGTGAATTTTCAAATTTAAGTTAGGCTGAGTGAGGTGGCTTCTGCCTGTCATGCCAATGCTTTGGGAGGCCAAGGCAGGAGGATTGTTTGAGGCCAGGAATTCAAGACCAGCTGGGGCAACATAATGAGATGCCTCTATTTACAAAATGTAAAAAAATAAGCCAGGTATGGTGACACGTGCCTGTAGTCCCAACTACTGTGGAAACTGAAGCAGGAAAATTACTTGATCCTCAGAGTTTAAGGTTACAGTCAGCTATGATTATGCCACTGCACTCCAGCCTTGGAGAGAAAGCAAGACCCTGTTTCTAATACAAGGAAATAAAAAAAAATTTAATATTCTGTTATATTTCCCTGAGACTTTTTTCTTCTTGATTAACATTTATCCACTATAGAAAATTTTCCAACACAGAGAAATATAAAATGGGAGGGCCAAATCACTAATTATCACCACAAAATGGTAATCCCTTGATAAATTTCCTACCAAAGTATTTATTCAAATAAAATAAAGATCATAATTGTATATTATTCTATTGCTTAAAGATGTTATCATTTATTTAACCAATTGTCTATTGTTGGACATTTAAATCATTTTTGATTTTTCACCATTTTAACTGTAATGTTGAAATGAACACTCTTATACATAAATCTTATTTTTTTGCAGTTTTTTGCCAGGGCCGGGTTTGAACCTGCCACCTACAGTATATGGGGCCAGCACCCTACTCAATGAGCCACAGGTGCTGCCCTTTAAACATAAATCTTTGTGCATTTCTCTGATTATTTCCTTTGAATCAGTTCATAGAAGTAGAATTTTTGTGTCGAAAATAACGTTTCTTAGGCTCCTGTTTGGGTACCTATTACCAAATTATCCTCTGGAAAGATTTTACCCATTTATACTCATCAGGAATACACATGGGTTTCTGGATTACAATTTAGATTCAATTTTTAAAAATCACCATTTGCCCAGTGCAGATGTGATTCTTTGTGATTTCTTCCTAATAAACAGAAGGGAAAGCACTGCAAATAAGGTTAATTTATTACATGGAGTCATCAAGGCTTTCCCTGCAGTTGCTCTGCCTCTGCCAAAAGCCTCGGAAGCAGGCATGGCCCGCCTCTGCCTTCCTGAAACAGCATGCTGACATCCTGTGTCTGTTCTGCCTCTTCAGGGTGGTGAATGCCCAAATGCCACAAACACTATTCCCTGGGGTTGTCACCTGAGATCCGTCAGCTGTCTGCTCAGAGCAAGGCCTCAGTGTATGAGTGAAGAGGCACGTCTTTATTGCTGTAGTTGGCTTGCCCAGCTGGCCAGCACCAATTCATATGAATGACAGCTGGTTTGCTGTTCCGTATTTCAACAGCTGTAAGCCAGAATAACACCTGTAGGCTCCAGAAAAGCACCCAGGACAACATTTTTTTTTTTTTTTAAATTAAATCATAGCTGTGTACATTAATGCAATCATGGGACACCATAAACTGGTTTTATAAACCTTTTGACACATTTTCATCATACTGGTTAACATAGCCTTCCTAGCATTTTCTTAGTTATTGTGTTAAGACATTTATATTCTACATTTACTAAGCTTCACATGTACCCTTGTAAGATGCACCGCAGGTGTAATCCCACCAATCACCCTCCCTCCGCCCAACCTCCTCCTCCCTCCCCTCCCTCTCCCCCTTCCCCATATTCTTAGATTATAACTGGGTTACAGCTTTCATGTGAAAGCCATAAATTAGTTTCACAGTAGGGCTGAGTACATTGGATACTTTTTCTTCCATTCTTGAGATACTTTACTAAGAAGAATATGTTCCAGCTCCATCCATGTAAACATGAAAGAGGTAAAGTCTCCA